>SKCR01044724.1:0-48095 GCA_019454045.1 Zanthoxylum bungeanum
ATGGTTCTGGGAAGAGTTGACGTATGCAGTCAGTTAGAATCTCTAAATTTTATATAAAATTATGGCTTCCAATTTAGAAAAAAAAATTAATTTTTAGTATGTAATATAACTCGTATATATTTTTTTTATCGTTTATCGAATGAGCCTCATTTTAAGACATCACCTACGATCTCATAAAATTCAAGGCAACTCAGGGCTACCCCTGAATAGACTCTCTATGATCGCTTTGAAACTTGGCTTGGCATGCGATGGAAAAATATGGAAATTAAGATCTTACAATTGAATTTTTACGCCTTAGTTATAAGCTCATGGTGCTACTCCATTTGTAGTTTATTAAATTATAAGCCAAAAGTTGCATTAACCATATGAAGAATGTGCGAGTGTTAGATCTTTTAAGGGGATGGATGTATTTGCTTATTCCTTTTTGGTGGCAATTGGCAAACAAACCCTTTTAGAAAGTTGGTCGGATTGAGAAAATATATATTTAGATTTAGATTGTGGAGCCGTTTTTGTTTTATGTATATATATATATATTTGTTAAAAAGATTATGTTTTTCAGAAATTATTGTTATTGGCTTCAGTCATTTCCATTCCTCAAAAATTGAAAAATGCTTTCTTTAGCCAAAACAAGCATATACATTATCAGAAAAAAAAAACTAAAAAGATCTTAAATTTCTTGTAAGCTAAGGTACTTTTAAAATCTGTTCTGTGACAATTTCACTCAAATCTCCTCCTCCAAAACCAGCTCCAAATTGCACATGGCTTCCACTGCATTGATTCATGTAGTAGCTCTTGCAACACCCTCCAATTTCTCTCTTCTCCAAACTCATACAAGCAATCGTAGCAACTGATGATTCCTCTTGATCTGTTCCCAGCGGCAAATCAATGGCGGTGTGAAGCCCTTTAAAGTGATCTGTACAACATTTCTTGATCACTGGAGTAGACTCAGTGCATTGATGCTGATGTCCACAACTATGGCTTCCGGAGTCCTTAACATGAACATGGTTTTTTACATCCTTTTCACTGCAGTTGTGTGAATGGCAATGTTCATGATTTGTCACTTCTTGGCCTTCTTCCTTGGAAACATAATGGTTTAAATGATCTCCTCCATAGTCACCTTTTTTTTCAAAAGGATTTGGGCATGTATTGTTTATGCACAAACTTGAACAATTATTAGTGTTCTGTGCCTCAATATCATAATCATCTTTACTGCAGCTCTTGTGATCACAGTGCTTATCCTCTTCGGTTCCATGATCACTACCTGCACAGAACTGATTATTCCCACATGTATTTGAACTGCAAGAGCTAGAATCATCACATCTTGAAGCACATCCTTGGGAAGAACAATCTTTAGGTTCACATCGGTTTTGAGCTTTTCTATCAGAGCAACAATGCTTCTGGCTGTCAGATGGATGGCAGTGATTGGTCTCACATCCATTTTTGTGAGTGTGTAATTCAGCTGAAGATTGGCAACATTTTTCTCCATGCTTTTTGGTTTGCCTTGCATCTGAAGATTCGCAATGCTTTCCACTAGACTTGCAACATTTCTTAACATGTTTGTGAGAATGCGATGAAGAAGAAGATTTGGAGCATTTACCTCTATGATAGTGTGTTCCATGCAAAAGTAGCATGCTATTAAGGATCACAATGAGGCATGTTCCAACATCAGCAAGAACAGCTGCCCAAACAAGAGGGTGACCATCAAAGGCCAAGGCAATGATACCAGCCTTAGTCGCGATTGACACAATAATATTTTCTATCACCTTCCAATGAGCTTTTCTCGCAAGTAGGATGGCTTCTGGTACTTTTCTTATGTCATTTGACATAAGAATGACTTGTCCTGTTTCTGTTGCAAGTGCGGAGCCAGAAATTCCCATTGATATACCAATGTCAGCTGTTGCTAACGCTGGAGCATCGTTTACTCCATCTCCAATCATGGCAGTTTTCCCTTCCTGTTTAAACTGATTGATAATTTTCGCCTTGTCTTGCGGAAGAAGTTCTGAATGAACTACATTTAGGGCATTACCTAGCTGCACATACCATAATTTTGCTTTTCTTGTTACTTAGCTTTTCGATTAGTTCTGTCAAACAAAGTGGATTGAGTGTGCAGGACTAGAAGTGAACCTGTTCTTGTGCATGCATAGCTGATCCATGATTATCTCCAGTGAGCATAGCAGTTTTAATGCCTAATGATTTCAGCCGATTGATTGCCTCAGTAGCCCCCGTTCGACAGGCATCAGAAAGACAGAAAATTCCAACAGGGGATGCTCCAGAGAAAATGTATCCAATTGTGTTTCCTTTCATTTTTTCTCCATTTAAAGATGGGACTGAATATCAATCAACAACATAAGGTTAGATCAAGACCGATCATATATATAGAGATTTGGAAATTAGAGTTTTCTTGTTTAACAAGAAAGTTAAGGCAAATGAAGGCCTAAACCTGTGCTACAGCCAGCTCTCTCAGCAATTTTTCTGTTTCCAATGTAAATTTCTTCCCCATCAATTTTCCCATAAATTCCTTCTCCAGGAAAATTTTGATAATCTTCCACATCTTCAGGCTTTGGATCAATGGAAAGCGATCTCCCATAATCAACAAGTGCAGCTGCCATTGGATGACTCGACTTACTCTCAATGCTCGAAAGCCTTAAAAAAAACTTCATCAATAAGTAAACAACATTGTGTTCAAGTTAAGCATCTTTTTAATCAATTGAAAATATATTACACACCCTGACAGTTATTACCAGTAAAGCAAAGTGTTTAAGCTTATATCTTGAGTAAGAGGTTGAAAATCAGACACAACAAATTCCCCCCTTGTGATCGTTCCGGTTTTGTCAAAAGCCATGACCTTAACTTTTGCAAGAGTTTCAAGATAGTCTCCTCCTTTGATTAGTAGACCAGAAGTTGCAGCTTTTGTAAGGGCACAATAAGTCACAACAGGTGTGGACAGGATCAATGCACAAGGACATGCGCTAACTAATACCACCAATGCTAAATGAAACCAATGCCTGCGATTTGAAACTCCAAGAGCAAATGGAATCACAGCAAAGCAGGCTGATATAACTATAACAGCTGCAATAATAAGTAACCATATGAGCTAAAATATAAATTTTCTGTTTACTTGTAGCTCAAGTAAAAGTGAACTTGATCAAAAATTTGACTAACCAGGAGTGTAATACTGAGAACATTTATCTATGAATCTTTGTGTTTTTGATTTGCTGTTTTGAGCTTCTTCCACTAGCTTTGCCATTTTCGCCACGACACAATCTTCAGATACAGCAGTAGTTTTTACACTGATGTAACCTGTAAGTTAAGAAACAAATTAAACCCTTTAGTGAAAAAACATCAACTTCAGTAATGAAGAAAAACAAAATGCTGTACCATTTAGATTAATTGTGCCAGCCCAAACAATGGAATCTTTTTGCTTTGAAACTGGATATGACTCCCCAGTTAAAGTTTTTTCATCCACTTCACATTTCCCATCTATAACAATTCCATCAATTGGTATAACTTCACCAGCCTTAACTGCAAGAACAGTGTTCAATTTCACCTCGCCGGCATCAACTTCTTCTCCAGTTTCAGCTATTACTGCTTTTTGAGGAGCTATGCTCATCAATGATGACATTACAGCAGTTGCCTGAGAATTAAATTGAATATATATTTTTTTTATTTACTCATAAAATTATCGAAGGTCGTGCTTTAGTGTTAACATGCTATTTACTCGGTCACGAGTTCGAAACCTAGAAAAAAACTTGCTATGTGAAAAAACTTGTGCATTAGGTACGACCTTTACTAATAAAATGGTCTTTCTTTTTGAACTTGATTGATTATGGTGAAAGTGAAATGTGCTTTTAAAGCACATATTAACATCAAGGGTGATCCTAAATTATCTTAAATTTTAAGGGTTTAGATGAGTTTATAAGACCCTACCAATAAAAATTAAAATATATATAAAGTCATATTATATACTTCAAATTTGAAACTTCTTAGGTTTGGATTTTAGGGCGGTCCCGGAACCACCTTTAGTTAACATCATTATTTTTCAATTTGGTGAAAAAGGAAGGCAGCTGATAGCAAACCTTGTGGCTTGCCCTTGACTCAAGCCATTCTGCAATAGTGAAGAGGAAGACAATAATGCCAGCTTCAATATAATCATTCATAGCAATTGTACCTATCACTGTTGCAAGGCATTACTTTACTTGTAAGACAAGTTAATAGTATCTTGAATAAGCCGATAACAAACATACCTAACTCATAGTCTCCATATCACATAGATAAAAAGGAAAAAAAAAAAATTATATGAAGCCATAATTTAAGCTAGATTCAAGTCATTTGTGGTGAGCAATCTTCATCATAAATTATTCAAGAGTGTATATATATTATAATTAAAGTCTTTCTCTAATACAGACGCTCGTATACTAATGACATAGCGTACATATATGCATATGTTTGAATCCGAATTTTATAACGTATGAACTTCTGTAATCAAAAAATTTTAATCTATGAATCTGAAATAAAGTAAAAAATAACAATTAGAATTTTCTCAATCTTTCATAAAATGGGTATATGATTTAATTTTAATTTGGGTTTAAAAAGAAAGAGGACAAAATTGCAAAGGTGGGTATTGTGAGAAGACTTTATTGATTGAAAACTAAAGCAAAAATTGCAAAGGTGGATATTTTATCTTTTGTGTCAAAGCAAAAATGCTTTTTTAACCCACCTAATAAAGGAAAAAAATATTTGTTTTTTTTTTTTTTTATATATATATATATTTTTATATATATATATACATATATAAAAGAAATTTATAATATAACTTCTCATATGATCAATATTATGTCAAGTAAGAATTATGATATCAAACTATTATATTGACTTTTCTATTTTGTTGAAATTTAATTGAAGGGCAAAAATAAATAAATAAATAAACTGAGATGAGTTTATTCTTTTTTTTTTTTTTTTTTTTAATGAAACTTCAATCAGGGGCTATTATTCCTTTTAATGGGAAAAATTAAAAGAAAAAAATTACCAATTTTAATTGGGTTATTATCAAATTAGTTGATGTGGTTTAAGAAATTAATATTTGGGCCCCTCAGGGAATGCGCTTGGTAGTAAAAAGTTTAGGATTTGGTTATCAAGTCGTGTGTTCGAGTTCAAGAGGTACATTTCTTTGTAAAAACCTAGAGAATATGGGGGCTTTACCTACTCCGCTTAAACCCGGATCGGGTGGTTTGGTGAATAGGTTTTTAAATGTTTCCAAAAAATTAAAAATAAGATTTGGGCTACATGATTCCGAATAGGGGCTGTACAATTTAATGTTTGTTAAAAAGTTTAATATACACTTCCTCTGGCAATGAAATAATGGCACTACTCAAATTTGAGTTAACAAATATAAATGGCAAGGGTTCAGTTGGTCTGAGTGGAAAAACTATAGGCTCGAATGTTATTTTTGTTAAATAAAGGGACTAATTTGATAATAATAACCATAGGTATACAAATTCTAATATAAAATGATATCACAGTATATCACCACATGTTTGTTTAAATACTCTTTTTTTTTTCTCTCTTCTGAAAAAAAAGAAACTCAATAAATTTGAAAATAACCAAAAACTCTTCAACTTTTCAAAAATAATCTCTAGGTTTGGGAATTTTTTACTATTTTATAAACTTGAGGGAATTTAATAAACTATATTAAAATAGATTCCTGATGACAAAAAGAATAAAGAGTTACCTGCAATAAGCATAAGAATGTTGATATCAAGCCTGAAATTTCTTAAAGATGCAAATCCTTTTAAAAAAATAGGAAAGATGCCAACAGCAACAGCTCCAATTGCAAACCAACGCAAGGGATGATACACATATTTCAATGTTGATATTGCAAGCAATATCCCACAAGCCATTGCATATGGACTTGGCCATATTTTCTGGTAATTTCTCCCTCCATATGCTCTCACATTTGCCTCTAATCTTGCTTGGTTTAGAGCCTTCACTGTCATTATTTTAATAAAAAAACTTTAAATAATAATTTCATAATAATTGAACATAAAGAGTATTTGGTATTGATTGATTATATATATATATAATAAAGGAGAATGGGGTTGGAGGAAAGTGAGTGTATCCAACGGCTCTCTTTATGTGGCTTAATTGACGGCCCAAATCATTTCATTGGTAATTGGATGAAAGAGAATGAATTGATTGATGGAAATGGTCAATAATTTTCAAATTAAAAATAGAAAGTTAAAATAAAATCATTTAATTCTGTAACACCGTGCCGTAGGCACGGGCAAATACTGTAACACCGTGTCATAGGCACAGGTATCATTTAATTAAAAAATAAAATCATTTAATTCTGTAACATTGTGCCGTAGGCACGAGCAAATACTGTAACACCGTGCCGTAGATACGGGCAAATACTGTAACACCGTGTCGTAGGCACGGGTAAAAACTAGTATATATATATATTTTAAAAATTTGAGACAGAACCAACCCCACGTGCACAAAAGCATTATTAAAGTTGGTGGTCCTATTTTATTATTTCCCCTTTATCATGGGTTCTTTAAATGAATTTATTAAATAATCAATGTTCATTTACTTAATCATAGAGAATCGTGTTAATTTTGAAAATAGCAAGCAAGAGATTCCATCAAATCAGATATCGATAACAAAATTGAAAAATATAAATAAATCTTGTTAAAAATTTAAAATTAAAAACATAGTATGAATAATGTATAATATAATTCAATTGTGTTTCATTGTTTTAGCAAGAAATTCAGTTACAATTTTTTATCCACACGAAATAAAAAAGTATACACAAGTCAAGAACAAAATCTTCAAAATTAATCATATTTTGAATCATCCACCAACAAATTAATCAGCCCGATTAAGAAAAAAAAAATTGACGTATCAACTCAACCTGTTGAACTAATACGTCGGCACAATCCTACTCAACTATATAATAGATTAGACCATCACATCACATCACACCAACCCAATTAAATTTTTCTCCCTACAATGACATATCAGCTTCTTCAACAAATGGTAACTTTAATAAATAAGCACTTTTTGGCAAAACAAATTTTTAAGACCATTATTACGTACGTGTTTATTTTTAGAAAAAAATAAAATAAAAAAAAATTGTTGTTGGCAATTTTTTTCTTACGAATTTGAAGCTGAGAAATGAGGAGAGTGTCATGAACAACAATGACTGTTCTTGATGGAACAATCACTGAAACTTCTTTAACTCCATCAAGAGATTTGAGAATATTTTCTATCAAAGGAACCTCTGACGAGCAGCATATGCCTAACACATCAAAGTAGCTTTTCTGATATTTTGTCGTTGGATTTGTAATGTTTTTTTCTTGATCAGCAGCAGCCATTATTTATTTATTTCTGCAACACAAAGAAGAAATATTAAAAAAAAATATTCAATGAAAAAAACTAAATAAGAAGAAATAAAGAAATTGGTCAAAAAAACTGAACTTGTTTGTTTTATTTGTGGGAGAAAAATTAAAAGCTTTGTTGATTCACTTGCAGCTCTTAGCATGGAGATGTGAAGAAAGCCATGTGAGCAAAGGTTTAAGTAGGCAAGAAAATTAGTGGAGTTTAAGAAGAGGAGAACTCTATTGCTTTGTGTGTGTATGAAAAGACATTAATAATGTTATTAGAATATATAAAGAGACCAAAAAGAAAATAAAAAAATAAAAAAAATAAAAAAAAAAAAGAAAAAAGAAAAAGAAAAAAGAAATTCCGGTAAAGAAGAAGAGAGAGGAGTCATTTGTCCCAAAACTCTAATTATTTATGGAAATATGTTTGCTCTAAAATCATTACATGAATATGCACCGAATGAAATGAAATTCCCAAACTACCCTCAATATTGATCTAGCTCAAGTGCATGATTTTTTTTTTTTTTTTTTTGGAAACGTTGGAAACCCCGCCACCAAACCACCCATTCTGGGCCGCGGCGCAGGTAAAACCACCGGCTGTCCCAGGCTCTTACAAGAAGTGCACCCCCTGGATTCGAACCCAGAACCTCAAGGTGAGATCCTAGACCCTACACACACCACCAAGCCACTCCCCTTGGGGACACTCAAGTGCATGATGACATAACTAAGTTACTCATCCGTGGTAGGGGTGGTGAAATAAATTGACGAATCGAATCAAAATATTTTATTGGATTCGTATTCGATTCGTTTAATAAATGAATGTTAATATTAGAATTCGTATTCGATTCATTTCATAAATAAATATTTGTTTAATGTTAACATAATTCCATAATTTATTTAAATCAATTCTTTATAAATATTTATGTATGAAATATATAATAAGATTTATTAAATGACCCCCAAATCTAGATTGTATAGTTTTTTTTTTGTTGAATTAGAAATAATTTCTGGAATTTTAATTGAAAATAACAACAACTAGCAAAAGCAAGCAAATAAAAATAATAAATTCTAAATGAATAAATAAATAAATCGGTGAGTTTATTTTCATATTTGATTCGTTTAATAAACTAATCGAATTTGAATTGATCATTTTACTAAACAAATCACTTTTTTTCATATCAATATCATTTTAATGCGAATCGAATTGAATGAATTCAAAATACGAGGGGTTAAAATTTATAAGAAATAGAATTTTAGTCGCTAATTTTTTATTTTTTATTTTTTTTAAAAAAAAGATAAATAATTTTGAGTAAGCTGTAAATATTTAAAATTATAGGATCTAAGTTATATATATATAAAAAAAAAAAAAAAGGCTAAAGTTTTAAATACTTAATTGGTAGAGTAAATGAATTTAATTTTTATATTAGAGAATAATTTATGTGTAGTTGGTTTTTGACTAAAATATAAGGCTATTACATACATTTCTAAAATCAAAAAAGGCATAATCAAGTAACAAAAATTCAAATTGAACCTAATTCTCTAAGTACATTTTGAACAATAATATATAAATAAAAAAATCCATTGAGATCGACTTTTTTTTTTTTCTTTTGACACACAAATAGTCGATTATTAATTAGCTAAAGAACATTATTGGAATCCACATGTGAATCCATAAACGCTTAGTGGGTATTGTTGTTAGCTGCTTATAGGCGTGGGATATGTGCTCAAATTGATAGACATTCAGCATTTACTTTATTTTCCAATCCTCCATTAAATTTCTTCAAGCAACCAAACTCTATTTTTTATTTAAGTCGTAACTCATAAAATTGGAGGATTTTTTTTTTTTTTGGAATCGTTGGAAATCCCACCGTTAAATCATTATTTCCGGATATAAACGGAACATGTAAAATCTCCGGCTGTATCAGGCTCTTACAAGGAACGCACTCTCTGAATTTGAATTCAAGACTTTAAGATGAGATCATAAATCTTATACCAACAAATTACGTCCTTTAGAAACGGAGAATGATCTTTTTAAGTTGAGTCATTTTTCAGCAAATTCCATTCATTATGTGACGAGGGATAGTGAAGTTGATAAAAATAGGTTCTCTTAAAGAATAATGTTTCGGTTTGATTCTGAGATGCCCACCCCTAATCTTAAAATAAATAAATAAATCGTCATTTTTTTTTACTGATATTATAAAAGAAGATCATATTAATAGTATATGATACGATATACTCATAACTCATTCCAATTTATGCTATAATATTTAAATATCCTTTCAAAAACCAAATTTATTTTTAATAATGTTTTGCTATTATATAACTATTGTTGACGGGTGATTTTCGTCTCGGGGTAATATCGGGATAGTGCTCTCGGGACAATTCTCCTTCAACCGTGAATTTGTTTGTTTATGGGGGACCAAAAGTAAACTTTGGTAAAAAGCGGATAAAGCACAAAGATCGATGACCGGCGTAAACACACATGTATAACGCAAGCGCACGTATCGTTCAAGTAGTATAAAAATATCGATCCCACGATGACTTAATATCTAATCTATTAATTTTATGAGGTCAAATGATTACTAGTATCTAACAGGTTGTTTGATTGATTTGAAATGGTGACGATTCTAAATTTAAAAACAAGTAAATAAAATTGTTCGAAAGTAGGTTTTAAGAAAATCAATATTAAAAACTATCTAGGGTTGTGATTTCTTCCAATATCATTTTAAAGATGAATGGTGGTTATCTTAAAGTTGGGTAATATATTGATTTATTAACATGGAACACTAAATTATGTGTAAGCCTTTGTCGATGGTCAGACACAAATACCCAGTTTAACCCAATTGAACCATATGTCTATGTCAACCAAATTATCTAGATTCATTGAGTTTAAGTTCCAATTATGGCTACCCCTGCCCGACAGGTAAATGTCTATCCTGTAAGGAAATCTATTAAAAGGTTATCTATTCTCAAGGAAGATTGTGGACTATTGAGTCAAGGTCTTAAACTTAAAATCCCTATGTCTAGTTCATTTTAAGTTTACCATCTCAATTTTATTAATGGCCAGTTAATGAAAAAACATTAAGAATAAGACTCAATAAATAAATCTTTATATTACCCAAACTATAATTTAACCCTTTATAAACCGGTGATATTGGATTTCATCAAAACCCCTGATAACTGGCTTAGTTACGATACATATTTACAGGTAGTAAAAAAAAACTTAAATAAAATAAAAGACATAAAGTAAAATACTGAAAATTAAATTGCTGAAAAGTAAATGACGGAAAGTAAATGCTGAAATTAAATTACTGAAAAGTAAATGCTGGAAGTAAATTGCTGAAAGTAAATGCTGAAAGTAAATTACTGAAAAGTAAATGCTGAAAGTAAATTGCTGAAAAGTAAAAACTGAAAATTAAAGAAAGAAAAGTACTGTGCGTAAAAGTAAATTGCGGAAAGTAAAAACTGAAAAGTAAAGAAAAGAAAGTGCGAAAACGGAAATTAATTACTTAAAGCTGTAAATAAACAAACAAGATACAATCTTCTTAGTATTCTTAAGAATTCCTTAGAAGAAAGTATGAATTTTACAAATGAAATTCTTGGTATTTATAGGCAAATTTTGCCTCCATCAAATCATCCACCAAATCAATTATTAATTGCTCCACTAATTGCTCCACTAATTACTCCACCAAATCCATTATTAATTGCTCCACTAATCTCTTATCATGTTGGTGATGATTTGATAATTTTTATTATTTATTTATTAATTTATTTTTGCTTGAAAATGATTGAAAGTGACTTTAATAATTACACACAACACACTTCTGGATGTTTCATCAATTTCGGGCATGAAATCGTCAGAATTCGAAATTATTTTGTCTTTCAAAGCTGTAGAGCTTTGAGTCTTCTTAATCTGGAACTTGAATCAGCTCAATCCGATATCAGAATAAAAAGTTATGCCCAAAATACGACAGATGCGTAAAAACTGGAATTTCCAAAACTGCACTTCGTCAAAAACGCCCTTTCAAGTTTCCAATCTCCAAAATTAATATCAAGTCCAATAATTACCCTTATTTGACCCATATTTCGTCCTAAATGATTTCATTGAGATCCGATATTATTTTATCTGCAAAACTAAACAAAAAACACACATCAAAACATTCATCAAACCCGAGAAACTAAACAAAATATTAAGTTAAAGGGGCGGTAAATATTGATATATTTCCGCTCATCACGCCCCCAAACCTAACATTTTGCTAGTCCTCGAGCAAAACAATAAAATAAAATACAAGAAAATTAAAATTAAACTAAGCCATTTTCGTAGGGATCACGGTTGCATTTAGCATATGCAACAAGCCTTTAAACCCGTAGGTGTCCCTAGTGGACGAGTTATAGTCTCGTGAGGGCTTACAACACGATACCCACAAACGTTTTACAAAAGTAAAAATGTAGTTAAACTAATGCACACAAAAGCAAAAGACAAGAGAAAAGAGAAAAAGAAGTTAGTGACTAATCAGGTGAAACTTCTACTCCAATCAATAGTTGTTTTGTTTCATTCTAAATTACCGAATAAGTAAATTCTCCGATTATTTTACCATTCTCCATATACACAGTCGACAAAATATTAATCAACTCATTTTGCCCACAACAGTCATAAGTGCAGTTGATAAGAGAGTAATATTTTTGTCCTAAAGTTCTATCAGATTTCACACCTTTTGTAGCAATGTAATAATTTTTCAGATTTTTCAGATTTTTTCTTTGATTTTTCTCTATTTTTTATTTATATACAATATCTTCCATCTATGTAGCGAGTGTTGGGTCAGTGGCTCCCAAACCAGTTGGCTTAAGGGCACCAGGTGTTAAGACACCCCTACGAACTTAATTACTCAGACTTCAGATATATATATTTTTGCAGCATCTTTGATCCATGTAACGAGCTTTGGGCCAGTGACTCCCAAACCAGTCGGTTTTAGGGCACTAGGTGTTAAAACACCCTTACAGACTTAATAACTCGGATCTCAGAACGTTTTTTTTTTTACTCCATTGTTTTTTGAGATGCTTCCTCTAATTAAACTAGAGCACTGAATATTACAAACTTTTCAATTTTAGCTCATGTCCGTATGTTACTATATATGTTGATAATACCTGTCAACTGAGCATATGAAGATCCATTTTAGTCCGTTTTATGGAGAATTCACAAATTAAATAATTCAAAAGGAAATAAACAAAAAATTAACTTATTTCGAAAATAGGCTTGAGATACGTCTCAGGAGTGGAAACTTCTTACTCAGCTATCTCTTACCATTTCAACCTAAAAAAAACACAAAACGCAAAATATTTTTGTAATTTTTGAAAAAATTTCAATTTTTTTGTATTTTTCAAAAAATTTTGGACTAAAAATAAAAACAACACACAAACTAAAAATAAGGTACTGGTCAACTAATTCCCTCCCCCAAACCTAAATGAGACATTGTCCCCAATGTCTTAAAAAGTAGAAGAAGAGTTTAGAAAATAATACCTGTTTAGCTGAAATTCTACAGGAAATTAAAGGTTAAGATCCAGATTAATCCTACGCCTCTTACCACGATCGTCCTCAGACCAATTTATCTTTGAAATGATAGGGTCAACTCGTGGTTAATAGGCTATGAGTTGGTCTATTAGATCCGGAGCAGTTCTGGCAGTAAAGAGGAGTTCTTTCAAAGGTTTTGACACGAACCCATTTCTTCGGGCATCATCAAGAAACACACAAAGAAAATCATAAAATCCATCAACGTTGTACAGCCCAATTAGTTTCTGGTGTATGTTCAGGTTCGCCCAAGATAGCACAATAAAATTTCCTCCAATGTACCCAAGCCACCTGACAAAGCAAAAAGCATCAACACAGTTTATCATTTCTACCAAACGTTCAGACATACCTGGCATGATCAGTTCCTCTCCGTTTGATGGTTCAATAAGATTTGCTTCTGCCAAGGGTTTTGGGATGATTCCCAAAACGTGACTGCCTCTTTCCTGTACAGCTTTTGAAACGATCCCCATAAGTCCAAGATTACCTCCGCCATATATTAAGTGCATATTTCTTGCAGCTAAGACTCGACCCAATTCTTGTGCTCCTTCTACGTATTGTGGCTTAACACCAACACTACTATCGCAAAACACATAGATGTTTTCAACTCGTCTTCTTGAAGTGGCTTCCATTTTTTATATGTATTTCTTTCTCAACTCTGGATGCCTTCAAAAGTGAAATGACGGGCTGGATTTATAGTACCTGAAAAGGGTGAGTAAAAATAGCACAAGTATCTTCCAGAGGATGATTAGTAGCGAAATAATATCGTGATAGTCAAAAAGGTCTGGATCCTGTCGGAGAAAAATAAAAGAAAACAACAAAACAAATCACAATTATTAAGAAAGACAAAGAGATATAATATTTACAAGAAAAGTAACGGCTTGATTGACGTCTATGCGTCAGGGACAAGCTTCCCATCCAATTTTCTTATAAACTGGAAAACGGGTCTTTTTGAGTTAGATTCCCAAGACGTTAATTGTTGTCTTTTTTTTGGAATTGTGTATGTAATTTGCGAATGGCTATGTGAACATATCCACTGGGATGCGTCTCAAGAGTTAAGATATATCATCTAAAGACTCCTTACTCAAGCCATCCTAATGAATTTAATTTATCTTCGCGATTATCAGACACCATTCCTAAAGAACGACAACGAGTATTGCAATCCAGCGTGCACATTTGTAACAAACACCCATTTGTTTAACTCTACGTTTCTTTGCATAGGTGCTTCTTCCAAAACCAGACAGATGTGAAATAAAAGAGTCAGGAGACTCACCTACCAATCAGACTCGTGCTTCAATTACCCAACGAATGTCATTAGGAATACCTTTGATCATCAGTAGTCTCATCCGTTCCAAGCGAGCTTTGTAGACTTTCATCAGAGATTTTTAAGGGAGAGAAGGAAATTGCTTGTGAAGATTCGCGAGAGCTTCTTCCATCGTGAAATGACTAAACCTGCAAAAATTAAACACACAAAAATAAAACACACCAGATCACAATATATACAAAAATTGCATGGGTTGCCTCCCTGCGAGCGCTAAGTTTAAAGTCGTTAGTTAGACGTGACTTCTCGAACGTTAGGCTAGATCTGAAAGTGTGACACTTTCTTTTTCTCGCTCAAATGATTCTCCCAGTAGTACTTAACAAACTGTTTTTAACCTTGAAAGTTTTGTTGGAGTCAGGATCATGTATCTCAACGGCTCTGTCTGGTAAAACCTTGGTGATCACAAATGGACCTGACCACCGTGATTTGGATTCCATGGGAAGAATTTCCCCATTGATTTGTTTAACAGTACCTTCTGCCTTAGTTCCAGTTGTATGCGCACTATCTTCTCATCATGTCTTTTCCTTGCATTTTCCTTGTACAATTCGGCATCCTCAAAAGGCTGTATGTGAAATTCCTCCAATTCGTTGAGCTGGTGGAACTTTTTCTCTTATGTTGCTTGTAGTGCAAGAATAGGCTTCTTCAGTACGCAGTGCGCTTATCTTTAGGCTCCACAGGTAATTGACATGCTTAAGTTTGTCAGTAGAACTTTATCTTTCATCAGAGTTCTGAACGGTACTATGTATCACATCAAGTCTGAAACATTCCTCCTTCTTTTCATCATCGGGGAAATTCATGGCTTTGAAAACATTGAATGTTACTTCTTGGTCTTGTACCCTTATAGTTAATTCTCCTTTTTGTACATCAATAATGGTTCGACCTGTAGCCAAGAATGGTCTCCCGAGGATGATTGGCACGTCTGCATCTTCCTCCATATCAAGGATAATAAAATCTGCTGGGAAAATGAATTTGTCAACCTGACCAGCACATCCTCAACTACGCCTCTTTGGAAATACGAGCGTTCTATCAGCAGTTGTAGTGAGACTTAAGTGGGCATTGTTTCTCCAATCTGCAGTTTCCTTCCTGAAAATAGAAAAAGGCATCAAGTTAACACTATCACCTAAATCACACAGAGCCTTACCGAAGTCATGTTCTCCTATGGTGCAAGGAACAGTGAAACTGCCAGGATCTTTCAACTTTGGAGGAAGTTTTCTCTGAATGATGGCGCTGCATTCTTCTGATAATGCTACTGTCTCATAATCTCCCAATCTCCGCTTCCGTGAAAGAATATCTTTCATGAATTTGGCATAGCTGGGCATTTGTTCCAACGCTTCTGCAAATGGAATGTTGATATGCAGCTTTTTGAACACTTCCAAGAATCGAGCAAACTGTTTGTCCAGTTTATTCTTCTGAAGACGCTGAGGAAAAGGTGGAGGTGAGTGATCTGTTCTTTTTCCTTTGCTTTTTTCCTCTATCTGTTGCTTTGTTTCTTTTGGAAAATCTTCAATTGTTGTTGCCTTGATTCAACATCTTTGTTGATTTCAGTACCGCTTTTTAACATGATGGCATGACATTGCTCATTCCCCATGTTCCTAGGATTTGGCTTTGTGTTGCTAGGAAGGGTACCTGGCGGTCTGTAACTCTGAGCATTGGCCAGTTGTCTAATTTGATTCTCAAGTGCTTTAATAGAAGCTGATTGACTTTGAATTAATACTGCTTGGGATTGAAATATAGCATCATACTTGTTGCTTGAGATTGAAACATAGCATATATCTTGCAGCTTGAGAGTCGTGTTTTGCTTCTATCATTTTCAAGTGGGTCAACACTTCTGTTATTCCTGGTTCATTTGCATGTTCCTGGATTTTGTTCTGTTGTTGGAATCCGGGTGGTGGATTGTTCATTTGCCCTGAATTGTTGCTCCATGCGAAATTGGGATGATTCCTCCACCTTGGGTTGTAGGTGTTGGAATATGGATTGTTCCCCTACTGTTGAAATTATTGACATAATTCATCGTTTCTTTATGTTGGTTGAAAGATTCTGACTCAGGTGCTCCTCCAAATGGTGAACTTGTGGATCCACCATTAACTTTTATGTTAAGAGTTTCCAGATTTTTGCAAATCATATCCAGCCTGGAATTCAGTGCTGTGTTGGCTCCAACTTCATAAATTCATGCAATTCTTTGGATCATGCTCCTTTCTGTTGGCCATTAAGAATTATTGTTGGCCATTTCTTCGATTAGGTCCCAGGCTTCATCTTCTCCTTTTTCCATTAAAGCTCCTCCAGCAGCAGCATCGATTGTGGTTCTCATTATTCCAGAAAGTCCATTATAGAATGTTTGGACTTGAAGCCATTTTGGAATCTCATGGTGAGGACATTTCCGGAGCAAATCTTTGTACCTTTCCCAAGATTCGCATAGGGATTCTGAATCTTGTTGTACAAAGGATGTGATGTCATTCCTCAGCTTTCCGGTTCTGTCTGGTGGAAAGTACTTTGTAAGAAATTTGGTGGCTAAAGTGTTCCAAGTTGTGATAGAACCTGCTGGTAGTGAATGTAGCCAAGCTTTAGCTTTGTCCTTCAAGGAGTATGAGAAAACACGCAGTCTCATTGCTTCTTCTGATGCTCTGTTGTATTTGAAAGTGCCGCAAACTTCCAGGAAGTTACTGATGTGGGCATTAGGATCTTCAGTTGCATTCCCCCCGAACTGAACTGACTGTTGAATCATCTGAATGCATGTTTTGATGTCACACGCATTTGCTGGTAATGGAGGAAGTACAATACAGGAAATGAGTCTGTCAACCACCGGAATGGTTCTGTCTCGAATGGGAATTGGTGGTGCAACCTCCAACGGTTCAGGTTCCATGTTGACTAAAGCTTCTTGGCCTTCTCGCCTTTCCCTTTTCAACTGTCTGATGATTCTTTCAATTTCTGGGTCAAGCGATCGGAGTTCAAAACTTCTGGTTCGTCTCATGTAGTTTCTGAGAACCTGAAACACAAGAAAACAAAAACAATAAGTAAAAAGAAATTAGATACAATTAACGTATCTAACACCAAAATTAATAGTGAAAGATAAATAAGTCCCCGGCAACGGCGCCAAAAACTTGACCGGCGTAAACACACACGTATAACGCAAGCGCACGTATCGTTCAAGTAGTATAAAAATATCGATCCCACAAGGACTTAATATCTAATCTATTAATTTTATGAGGTCAAATGATTACTAGTATCTAACAGGTTGTTTGATTGATTTGAAATGGTGACGATTCTAAATTTAAAAACAAAAAAAAAATAAAATGTTCGAATTAGGTTTTAAGAAAATTAATATTAAAAACTATCTAGGGTTGTGATTTCTTCCAATATCATTTTAAAGATGAATTGGTTATCTTAAAGTTGGGTAATATATTGATTTATTAACCTGGAACACTAAATTATGTGTAAGTCTCTGTCGATGGTCAGACACAAATACCCAGTTTAACCCAATTGAACCATATGTCTATGTCAACCAAATTATCTGGATTCATTAAGTTTAAGTTCCAATTATGGCTACCCCCGCCCGATAGGTATATGTCTATCCTGTAAGGAAATCTATTAAATGGTTATCTATCCTCAAGGAAGATCGTGGACTATTGAGTCTAAGGTCTTAAACTTAAAATCTGTATGTCTAGTTCATTTTAGCTTTACCAGTTCAATTTTATTAATGGCCAGTTAATGAAAAAGCATTAAGATTAAGACTCAATAAATAAATCTTTATATTACCCAAACTATAATTTAACCCTTTACAAACCGGTGATATTGGATTTCATCACAACCCCAGATAACTGGCTTGTTACGACACATATTTACGGGTAGTAAAAAAAAACTTAAATAAAATAAAAGACATAAAGTAAAATACTGAAAATTAAATTGCTGAAAAGTATGACGGAAAGTAATGCTGAAATTAAATTACTGAAAAGTAAATGCTGGAAGTAAATTGCTGAAAAGTAAGTGCTGAAAGTAAATTGCTGAAAAGTAAATGCTGAAAGTAAATTACTGAAAAGTAAATGCTGAAAGTAAATTGCTGAAAAGTAAAATCTGAAAATTAAAGAAAGAAAAGTATTGTGCGTAAAAGTAAATTGCGGAAAGTAAAAACTGAAAAGTAAAGAAAAGAAAGTGCGAAAACAGAAATTATTTACTGAAAGCTGTAAATAAACAAACAAGATACAATCTTCTTAGTATTCTTAAGGAATTCCTTAGAAGAAAGTATGAATTTTACAAATGAAATGGCTTGGTATTTATAGGCAAAAGTTTGCATCCATCAATCATCCACCAAATCAATTATTAATTGCCCCACTAATTGCTCCACTAATTGCTCCACGAAATCCATTATTAATTGCTCCACTAATCTCTTATCATGTTTGGTGATGATTTGATAATTTTTATTATTTATTTATTAATTTATTTTTTGCTTTGAAAATGATTGAACGTGACTTTAATAATTACACACAACACACTTCTGGATTGTTCATCAATTTCGGGCATGAAATCGTCAGAATTCGAATTATTTTGTCTTTCAAAGCTGTAGATCTGTGAGTCTTCTTTAATATGGAACTTGAATCAGCTCAATCCGATATCGGAGTAAACAATTATTCCCAAAATACGACAGATGCGCAAAATTAGAATTTCCAAAACTGCACTTCGTCAAAAACGCTCTTTCAAGTTTCCAATCTCCAAAATTAAAATATCAAGTCCAATAATTGCCCTTATTTGACCCATATTTCGTCCTAAATGATTTCATTGAGATCCGATATTATTTTATATGTAAAATAAACTAAAACACATCAAAACATTCATCAAACCCGAGAAACTAAACAAAATATTAAGTTAAAGGAGCGGTAAATATTGATATATTTTCTGCTCATCAATCTACAAGAGAGTTTTAACGTGGTTCGGCGGAGCAAGTCCCGCCTACGTCCACGGGCACAAAATGAGGGGGGTGTTTTATTACTGGAACGAGCTCGGGCGACCTGTTTTGGGGGCAGGTCAAATGTAAACCGAGCTGTTCATGTTGCGGTGTTTTACAAGTAGTGCTCATTTTCTTTTAGTCTACTAGTTTTTTTGCTATCTCCTACAAATGAATCTAACTCTCCTTTATATACTCAAGAGTTACAACAATGTTCCTCCAACTTTATGACGTTTCCCGCGTGGTCTCCGACTGATTGACGGGCTCTCTATCCCAGAACAACTTGGCCGAAAGTAAACCTAACCTCAGGCTACTTGGACGAAAGCAAACCTACCTCATCTGTTAGCTTATCAAATCACCTTATCTTGCACACTGCCCCACATGATGATAATGATACCAACGTTGAAAGAATCAAGCGGTGATACATTTTCTAAGGAAGAGTCTAAAATACCCTGATCACACATCGGTCTCCAAGAGGTCGGTCAAGTGACTTGTCGAGCTTCCAAACTGTTTCTGCCCTTACCCGAAATATCCGAACTCGTCTTCTGTGGTACTACAGGTGAAACAGAACTGAACCGAGCTACCGGGCTTCTACTGTGGTCGGTCTCTGAATCTGTACCATATTGTGTGCTCTGGTCTGCCAAATTCGGAAAACTGTTTCTGAACTCTCTTTCTGGCCAAGGAATAACCCAAACCCTCTGAACATTTGACTCTCCAAAAGGGAAAATCTCATCTCTGCCCTGGCCGAACTGTTCAAAGTACTCGTCAAAAAAAACACCATCAACATCCGTCCCATAGTTCTCGGTATCAATGAGTTAGTGAGTTGATGCCGGGAACTATAAAAAAAGATTGTGTGTTGATCAACCGGTCGGTGGTTGCTCCAGGAACCACAGAGAAAACTGCATATGCTACCAATCAGGTATTCCATTTCCATTTTCATGTGCTCGGTCACTGAGAATTCTGATGCCCATCCAAATGATTCTCTGACTTGAAGCAAATTCCCCATTTACCCTTCTAGTAGCCGTCCCTATAGAAAACGAAGCTCCTTATGTCGTCTAGACCGAAACTGACATCCCTTCTGCCGAGCCTATACCAGAGATCTTGCCTCTCGGACCATATCAAGATAAACATGCTACCCAATTCCCTCTTCTGATGCTTATCTCTGAATGCTTCCTTTCCTGTCTTTCATACTTAGCATGATTCCAAATTTTAACCTGCTAACTCGTTCTTCCCAATCTGAATGTGAGAAGAGATCCTGATCCCAACCAATTCGAACCCGGCCATGAGGGGAAAACTATATCCTTGAGCCGATGACGATGCACTCGGTGGGGCGTAACCCGACCCCGAGCCAACAGAATACTAGGCTCCGAGGGAATGTTACCTCCCCGGACCAATAGAGAGTTTGCCATGAGGGAGATGCTCCGACCCCATACCGATGAAAAGCCTCTCGGTGGGACGTAACCCGACCCCGAGATGAAGAAACACTTGGCTCTGGGGGAGTGTCACCTCCCCAGACCAACAAAGATCCGGCCATGGGGGAATGCTCCGTCCATATTCCGATGAAAAGCCTTTCGGTGCGACGTAACCCGACCCCGAGGTAGAAGAATAGATAGAATCAGCGGAACGCATCCAGCCTCGAGCTGATGGAATAAAGCATCGGTGGAACGAATCCAGCCCCGAGCAGGTGGAGCAAAGCAGACTCGCCGGAACGAATCCAGCCCCGAGATGATGGAATATTTCAGACTCAGCGGAACGAATCCATCCCCTATCTGGTGGAACATAGCATCGGCGGAACGAATCCAGCCCTGATCTGGTGGAATATAGCATCGACGGAACGAATCCAGCCCCGATTTGGTGGATAATACAGACTCGGCGGAACGAATCCTGCCCCGAGCTGGTGGGAAAATTCAGACTCGGCGGAACGAATCCAGCCCCGATCTGATGGATTGCGGAACGCATCCAGCCCTGATCTGGTGGAACATAGCATCGGCGGAATGAATCCAGTCTCGATCTGGTGGAACAATACAGACTCGGTGGAACGAATCCAGCCCGAGCTGGTGGAACATTTCAGACTCGGCGGAATGAATCCAGCCACGATATGGCGGAACATGGCATCGGCGGAACTAATCCAGCCCCGATCTGGTGGAACATAGCATTGGCGGAATGAATCCAACCCCGATCTGATGGAACAAATACAGACTCGGCGGAACGAATCCAGCCCCGAGCGGGTGGAGCATATGAGACTTACACGAGGGAGGATTTTCAACCTCTGAGGCTCTGCGGATCCTGGCGCGGGCGTCCCCTTGCCAGGTATCGGTGAAAAACAAAAAATAGAACAAGTAAAAGTTAACAAAATGGAGGTGACTTAGCACATACTCTACACAAATTTAAAAATTAAGAAAAACAACTCGGGTGCTCCGAGGCAGCGTCCTGCTCGGTGCCTCCCAAAACACAATTCTGAACCTTACAATTCAACGTCCCAGCAAGCCAGGATACGGATTAGTGAGCGGCCGAGACTCTAAGGGAAAAAACCTCCTTATGCTGGGTGGCTATGGAGCCTGCATACGCCACGAGGGCATAAGCCTCCCCGTGCAATATTTCTCCTGATCCGAGCGGTCAAGCTAAACCTATGGGGAAAAAGACTCATTGCAGTCGCCTCCCCTAAATCGGTTAGGCAGATTACTTCAAGGGGGAAAAGCCTCCACACGGTCGCCATCCCGGGGTGGTACTGCTGACTCGGTTAGGCAGATTACTTCAAGGGGAAAAAACCTCCCCATGGTCGTCATCCCGAGGTGGTACTGCTGACTTGATTAGGCAGATTGCTTCATGGGGGAAAAAACCTCCCCACGGTCGTCATCCCGAGGTTTTCCACAAAAATGCGAGTCATTGGGTAGTAACTCTCTGGCCTCAGGGGTTTGATAATTACACCTGTGATTGGCGGGCCGCGAGGGGTTCACACTTTTCCCACATGCATCTCATCCATTGACGCTTTCTGGATCATCAAAGGTGAAATGAGTCAGGTCGGAACACTTCCACCCGGGGGTTTGATAATGACACCTGGGATTGGCGTGCCACGGGCTTGATGCCCTTCCCGACTACCGAGCACCCTTTCACATCGAGCAAATCCCAAGAATATTGAACATAGGTTTTGGATTCAATTAACAAATAAGAAAAATGGACTAGTTTCTTAATTCGAAAGAGAAAGCCTTATTCATATTCAAGGGACATGCCGCCCTTCTTACAACTCTCTGCGGGTCATTTCGAGATAGGCTCTTACAATAATTTTCTGGTTCTTGCTTCGTAGTCCGATCACAGCTTCTAGTGTGAACTCCATTCTACAGCTCAATGAGGAGAGCTATTGCCGACCTTCTCTCTCTTTGTGATCCGTTTCCCTTTTTCATTCATACCAGCTTCTGCTCGCTCCCTTTCTCTTTCATCCAGCATTTCCTTCGTTTTCCCAAACCACTCTGCTACTAAATAAACTCTCCGACTATCTATGGTTCCCATCTTCTACCATCGTCTTACTATGCAAGTTGCTTTTTGTTCACATTCCCTACAGACGGTGCCAAATTTGACTGGTGATTTTCGTCTCGGGGGCAATATCGGGATAGTCCTCCCGAGACAATCCTCATTCAACCGTGAATTTGTTTGGTTATGAGAGACCAAAAGTAAACTTTGGTAAAAAACGGAGAAAACACAAAGATCGACAAGAGAGTTTTAACATGGTTCGGCGGAGCAAGTCCGCCCTACGTCCACGGGCACAAAATGAGGGGGTGTTTTATTACTGGAACGAGCTCGACCGACCTGTTTTGGGGGCAGGTCAAAGGTAAACCGAGCTGTTTATGTTACGGTGTTTTACAAGTAGTGCTCATTTTCTTTTAGTCTACTAGTTTTTTTGCTATCTCCTACAAATGAATCTTACTCTCCTTTATATTCTCAGGAGTTACAACACTGTTCTTCCTCCAACTTTGTGACGTTTCCCGCTTGGTCTTCGACTGATTGACGGGCTCTATGTCCCAGAACAACTTGGCCGAAAGTAAACCTAACCTCAGGCTACTTGGCAAACAAAAGCAAACCTACTCCATCCGTCAGCTTGTCACATCACCTTATTTTGCACACTGCCCCATATGATGATAATGATACCAACCTTGAAAGAATCAAGCGGTGATACATGTTCTAAGGAAGAGTCTAAAATACCCTGATCACACATCGGTCTCCAAGAGGTCGGTCAAGTGACCTGTCGAGCTTCCAAACTGTTTATGCCCTGACCCGAAATATCTGAACTCGTCTTCCGTGGTACTGCAGGTGAAACAGAACTGAACCGAGCTACCAGGCTCCTGCTGTGGTCAGTCTCTGAATCTGTACCATACTGTGTGCTCTGGTCGGCCAAATCCGGAAAACTATGTCCGAACTCTCTTTCTGGCCGAGGAATAACCCAAACCTTCTGAACACTTGACTCTCCAAAAGGGAAAATCTCATCTCTGCCATGGCCGAACTGTTCAAAGTACTCGTCACAAAAAACACCATCAACAACTATATTTAAGCTTAAAAATTCAGCAAAAGTGTTAATTAAACTTAATTTCCTTCATAAACCTTTTATTTAACTAGTCAACACATGATAAGATCCCATTTTTATGTGGATATTGAAGTGATTGGACCATGAGAATTTTCATAAAAGAGGGAACCAATGCTTATTCCATGAATTTAATTTATTTTGGTTTAATAATAAATATCTCAAACAAAATTAGAAGAAAGAATATGATAATGGAATTTTATAATTTTGGTTCCTCAGTTTTCATGTTTTATTAAATAAATATTACTTTCTTTTTTGCTTACTTGAGAAGCTATTGAACTATTTTAATTTGAAACCTGAGCTATTCTATGTTTGCCCCTCCATCATCAACATCTATCGGAGATAATTAATAATAACTAATGACTAATTATGCATATAATAAATTTATGGTTACTAGCTAGTGTAGCTGGTAAAATCTATTGGAGTACTTAAAAAAAAATATAATGTTCAAAGTATGGGTGACAAAACGAATCAACGAATCGAATTTGTATTGAATCCTAAACGAATCGAATCAAAATGTGATGGATTCGTATTCGATTCGTTTATTAAACGAATCCTAATATCAGGATTTGTATAGTCTTGATATTATTCAATAATATAATTTACCATTATTTATTTACATTAATTTTTCATAAATATATACATATGAAATATGTAATTAATATATTTATTAAAAATATCTCACCAAATATCGACAATATTATTTTTTCTATGATAATTAATCATAATTTCTCGAATCTTAATTGAAAAATAACAATAACTAGTAAAAGAAAATAATAAAACGAATAAATGAATCAATGAGCTTAAATTCGTATTCGATTCGTTTAATAAACGAATCGAATCGAATTGACTCATTTATTAAACGAATTCATTTTTCAACCCCGTATTCGCTTTAAATTAAATCGAACAAATAAACGAATCCTAACTCAAATTATCACCCCTAATTCAAACACTCATAAAAATGAAGAGGATATTTAATTTACAAATCTTATCGTCCCATATTATAGTCGAATTAGTTTTCAATTATTTTAATAAAACTTACCAATCAAGTATAATATTAGGAGAGATAAGTGACTAATAATATATTTTCGCTCGAGGGTTTCAAGTTCTTTCTCTTAAGAGCCCTACGAAGCAGCTCACATATGCTTCGGGAGCTGAACTCTAACATGGAAGAATGAGTGTACTTTAAATAAATAAATAAATAAATGAAATGGGTATTCGTAATTTGGAAAACCTCAACAATAATAACACAAAAAGACAATAAAAACTAATAACACAAAAGGACAATAACAGATAAATTGATGATTTTTTTTTTTTTTTTTTTTGGTTCCATGCATGGGCAAAATATTTGTAAAGCAATATAAAAACATAAAAATGTAACCAACTCAAAATATTTGTAAAGCAATATAAGAGATACATGATAATTGAGCGTGATTCACAAATGTAGGATGAGCCGAAATTTCTTGGGGAATTCGTTTATGTCTTATGAAAAATATACAAGTCCTATAATATAATACAATATATTAAATGTCTTTTACATTTAATCTAAATCCTTTTTTTTTGACCCATCGATCATTGCTTGATGATTGTATCCGTATACTTACAAGGTTTTGTGATATTTATTTAAAATATTTATTTTTACCTTTAATCTGAGTCTTTTTTTTTTAAATCCTTCATTGGTAGATGATTGTATCCGTACACTTTACATCATTGATGGAAATAGATTTATATATGTATTTGATTAAGAATATAATAGATCAATTTGAATTATTTCGATTCCTATACATAAGGTTAGATAGCGGCTCCAACATATCGTAAATACTGTAATACAATTACTTATACGTTAGCAACTGTCTCTAATAATCAGAATTTGTAGTACCTTTATACTCGTACCCTTCTTGATATTTTCTCGACTCTTCAGGAATAAGTCATTTGATAACAAATTTCTTTCTTTTTTTTTTTTTTTCCAATAAGTAAACTTATCTACCTTACTTTAATATCCTTATTGGAATACTTGGAACCGTTTGGACCTAGGAGTCAGTGGTTAGACTAAGGGACTATCAGAAGTTATAGCTACTCCGCTTTTGGTAGAATCCCTCCCATGAAATTTGGGTTGATCCAATGATGTTATTTGTTTTTCACATTGAGTTTTAATAGATGCAGGATGAGATTGATGAGCCATTCAAAAGCAAATTTTGAACCTTCTTTCTTCTTTTTTTAGAATTTTCCTCATTGAAATCATAAAATGGGACTAGTTCCTCATTTTGAGTGTTATTTTTCTCTTATTATCTGAGGTTTTACTTTCAAAATATCTAATTCAACCTTATATAGTGTCCTAGAGTTCAGTATTGATTCTTTGATAGTGCATAACCAATTTCTTATTAGTAAGACTTTGAATACTTCCTGTCAGAAATGCTTTCACTTGATTAAACTTTGGATGAAATGTATACCTAGGCTAAGAATATTCTAACGTTAAGTCAGACTTCACTTGGACTTATCAAGATAAATGGATTAGTTAATAACCCTTTATCTTATCAGAAGTATTATGACAAGTCCTGCCATGAAAAAAAAGGACTATGTTAATATGTGTGGCTAATATATTGGGAAAATTATCATCATATGTCTAAATTCTAATTGTCTATTTTATTTTTGTTGTAGATGAGTGGGTTTGAAAGCTCACCCTATAGTAGTGGGTCGGAATCAGATTCATTTAATGTACAATTAAGAGAACCAAGGAAACAGAAGAGAAAATTTCCCCCAAACTCCGAGAGACCGCCATTGTCAAAAAAACATGATTCATCGCCATCAATCACATCAGTAGCAAATAAAATAAGAAATAGAAGATCTGAAGTGTGGAAAGTTTTCCGCATGTGTGAAGATAATCAAGATATGGCTGAATGGATGTATTGTCAGAAGGCTTATGCTTGTAGTTCGAAGGATCGGTCAACAACTAACTTGAAGAGGCATATGGAGGCCTGCAAATCATATCTGGCTTATTGTGAAGCACAAGGTGTTTTGGTTGGGGTTGGTGAAGAGGGAGGCACAAGTGGAAATCTCTCCGTGAGAGATGGTCATTTCAATCAAGCAGCATGTCGGAAAGCAACTGTGAAGATGATCATTGTTGACGAGCTACCATTTAGCTTTATAGAGAAAGAGGGTTTTCGACATTTCTATAGTGTTGTCGTCCCTCGTTTTGATGTCCCATCTCGTAGGACTATAACGAGGGATATCCTACAGTTGTTTGCTGATGAAAAAGTGATGTTGAAGAGTATTTTATCTGCGGGTTATCAGAGAGTTAGTTTGACCACCGACATATGGACGTCAATTCAAAATATTAATTACATGGTTATCACTGGATATTTTATAGACAATGATTGGCAGTTGCATCGGTGAATCCTTAGCTTCTGTCCAATTAACAGTCACAAAGGAGACACTATCAGAAGGTTAATAGAGTTTTGTTTACAACATTGGGGTATTGAGAGAATTTTTACTCTAACTATGGATAACGCCAGTGCCAATGCCGTAGCCATCCAACAGTTGGTGAGGAAGATGAGGACGTGGATGGGAGATGCATTGGTGCTTAATGGAGAGTATGCGCATATGCGGTGTTGTGCTCACATATTAAACTTAGTTGTGTCTGATTTTTTGAAACAAATGGATGACAGCATTATAGCAATTCGAAATGCTGTTAAGTATGTGAGATCTTCTCCATCAAGATTGGAAGCATTTAAATCGGCGGTAGCACGTGAGAAGATTGAGAGCAAGGGCAGTGTCATCTTAGATGTTCCTACTAGGTGTAATTCCACCTACTTAATGTTGAATGCTGCATTAGACTTTCAGAAGGCCTTTGATCGAATGATTGATGATGATGGTCACTATTCTCCATATTTTAGAGATGATGAAAATGAGAGCAAAAGGGTTGGGCCTCCTACAGATATAGATTGGGAGAAAGCTCAATATTTTGCTGATTTTTTGGAGATTTTTTTTATGCAACGAATATGTTCAGTGCCTCATCCACCGTCACATCTTGTTTCACCTACAATGAGATTTGCAAGATTCATACAAGTTTGAAAAACCTGGCGCGTAATGAACATCCTCTTTTACATGACATGGAATTATCTATGAAGATGAAGTTTGATAAATATTGGGAGACCACTGCCAAAATCAATAAATTATTGATTGTGAGTACTATTCTTGATCCACGACGGAAGATGACATTTGCCTCTGTTTGCTTTGGTATACTTTTTGATAATGATGATGTGAAGATAGAGGAAATGAGAAAGTCTTCTAGAGATTTATTGAAGAGATTATACGATATGTATAATGATTGGTATGACACAAATGGGTTGTTTGTTGACAGTGATGGATCAAGGGCTGGGGGTGTAACTGGTGTTGGTGGAGATGGGTCTAGTGCTACACAATCTCAGCCATTTGTTAGACCGCGAGTACAAGATAGAGTGCGTAAGCGCAATACAAACGTGCAACCTGATGATCCATTTCAAGTTTTTCAGACTAGTCATGCAATGCATCAAGAGGATAGTACTGAGGTTGAAATGTATTTAATGGAACCCTATGAGATTAGTCGTGACCCTAGCTTTAGTGTTCTGATGTGGTGGAAAATAAATACCGGTAAGTATCCAATTTTGGCTAGGATTGCTCGTGATATTTTTGCAATACCGGTATCGACTGTGGCATCTGAATCGGCATTTAGTACGGGCGGTCGTGTTCTTGACAGTTTTCGTAGCTCATTAACTCCCGTTATGGTCGAGGCTCTAATATGCACTCAAAATTGGATACGGAATAGGCTTACAATTGAAAAAACCAATGAAATGGAAGTAATGTTATTGGAGGCAGAGTACTACGAAAAACTTGAGGAAGATAAAAATAAAATTATTAATTACTTAATTAGTTTTTTAATTTTTATAATGAATACCATTAAATGCAAACTTACTAACTGTGAATAATTTTTTATTTTATTTCATTTGAAGAATATCACAAGACACAAGTTACAATCTGAATCACAATCATCGGATCATGTCGTTGGCAACTGAGTTTGAGGCGAATTATCTTTGAAGGTACAATTTTGACAAAGTTATGTTTTTCTTTGATTATTTATTTGAATAAACATTTACTAGTTTAAAAAATAGGGGAACTTAAAGAAGTATTGAAGTAAGACCTTAGTAGCAAAGAAACAGTTTGTTCATTTATTTCCTCTTTTTACGATATGATGGTGCCTTTACGATATGAAGTGGTTATATACTTATATTTTATATTTCAGAAACATTGTTTATTAATTTCCATCTTTTGCAGGCTTGATGTTGTTGTGCTGCTGCCGTGCTGGAAGTGGAAGAACACTGGGGATACTGGATAGTATTGTGGATTGATATTGTGGTCATGTTGGTTGTGTTATGTGTACTGTCACTACTGTTTAGTGAAAATTTTGGCTTTTGTAGATTTGTTGATCTTGACATCTTGTGGTATTGTTAACTAATATTTTATTTTTCTTCATCTTGTGGTCATGTTGTATTGTTGTTATTGTTATTGTTGTGTGTACTGTCAAAATCAGATTATGCTGGCAGTTTGTGTGGTCATGTTGTTATTGTTATTTTTTTCATCCTGCTGATATTCTGTCTGTGTAGTGAAAATTCGGATCGGATCGGATTGGTCCGATCCGAAATTGGCCTATTTCAAATCGGACCAATCCGATCCGATTCGAATTTGGATCGGATCGGATTGGTCTGATTCGATCCGATAATTATCGGATCAAATCGGATCGAGTTCGATTAGTTGATCTGATCCGATCAATCATAAATTTCAACGAATTTGGATCGGATCGAATTCGGATTCGGTTCGATCCGATCCGAATTCGATAATGCTCAGGTCTTTATACATTTGTGGGATCGTTGGGAGTCCCCCGGTAACTTAGGATTTCGGTAAGACCTCCTGGTAAAAATTCTTTTTTTTTTCAAAAAAAAAGTGAATAATATTCAGATACTTCCAGTAGTGTCGTAGGGTAATGTATTGACTTCTATTGATGTGAAATCGGAGTGGATTGGATTGATCCGGTAGGATTAATGAGTTTCCGGTAAAATTGGATTTTGCGTGTGTCTATGTGTTGATGAATGTAATGATAAATGTGAGCTAATTATGATAATACGATAAATTTTAGATGGTTTCAGAAAGTTTCGGAGGGTCCAGGATACTTCCGTTGAGTTATCAGAAGCTTTTACGAAAGATATTCTAAAAATACGTAACTTGAGGATTTAAATTATTTTATTGTCCTCGAATGAGATATTATGATGTATTATGAGTATTTGACTATTTTTTTAAGAATCAGGATAGATCCGAAAAGTCTCGGATCCGTTTCGAGAAATTTCTAGATTTTAGGTCGGATAATGAATTTGATGTGATAGATTTGTTAAGTTAGATGTTTTAATAGTAACAAAATTGAAACCGTTGAAATTGGACTTGATTTGGTTGTTTCGGGAAGAAGTCAGAAGTTTGTCATAGTTAAATCGAAAAATTCTGCATAACGTCGGTTATAATCGTTTCTGTTGGAGTTGGTGCTTGAAGCTCTAATCCGGATAATATATAGTACATTATATATTTATTATTTATTAATAAAATACTATATTTTCATTTCAAACTTTATAATGTTATTGTCAGTATGCATATTAGATTGATGTATAAACATGCTAAGAATGACCTTAGAATAGTCATGTAGTACTACTGGATACTAGGTGGTCCGACATTGGGATATATATTACTATTATAAACTATTCTTATAGTATGCATGTGTGTATATATATATATATATATTCCTAGTCGTTGGTTTTGAAATACGGTCGAATTCCTATAACTTAAAAGACTAGCACATGTCGTATATTGGAATTGGAGTTCCAATGGTTTAACCCAATGTACCATGAGCTTTGGAAGCTCCTATAGACGTGTGGGTATTGGTTGGACTGAATACTGAATGACTCACATGTGATTCCTAATAGTTGGAAGTACACACCACCGTCAATAGGAATCTCCTCGAGTCGAGTAGCATATGTGATCCTTTGACTATAGGATATCATTGGTTTTGTGTGAGATCCTTCAAACTTTGATGCCATGTATGTCAGAAACCTTTCATGGTCTGGCCTCTAGATGTTCATTGGGTGTGGACCGATGCACTCGTTAATCAAGTGCGAATCAAGATAAGATCTGTCGACCCGTATGTGTACCATAAAGGGTTTATGTATCCATGTGAGTAAATCACGATTCTTAAAACTTTGGCCAAAGCCGATCACCTATGGTGGATCGCATCAGTTATAAAGAATCATGGACATGTCGACATGAGATGTGCGTCTCGGAAACTTGACGATGTATTCTATTTTTCCTAAGCACAACTCGGATAGCCTACGATGGATGGATTGTTAAACATATGTGATGACCTCGACTTGTATAGTTCAGAAAGGTCATTCATGTTCTTCGTGAATTTGGAGGTGGCCGAATTGCGTACATATTAGCTAGGCTTATATGACGAACGTGTCTGAGCTTAGAGAGTCCCAATATGAAGTGTACTCGTTGAGCACTTGAGTAGCCAATTAATTTTGATAAAAGATAATATTCGATATTATAATTATCAACTAAGATAATCAAGTGTTATTGGATAACATTGATTATTTACTTTGACCTAACTGGATTAATTCAATATTTACATAAGGGTATTGTGATGAGCGGAAAATATATCAATATTTACCGCCCCTTTAACTTAATATTTTGTTTAGTTTCTCGGGTTTGATGAATGTTTTGATGTGTTTTAGTTTATTTTGCAGATAAAATAATATCGGATCTCAATGAAATCATTTAGGACGAAATATGGGTTAAATAAGGGCAATTATTGGACTTGATATTTTAATTTTGGAGATTGGAAACTAGAAAGGGCGTTTTTGACGAAGTGCGGTTTTGGAAATTCCAGTTTTGCGCATATGTCGTATTTTGGGCATAACCTTTTACTTCGATATCGGATTGAGCTAATTCAAGTTCCAGATTAAAGAAGACTCAAAGATCTACAGCTTTGAAAGACAAAATAATTTCGAATTCTGACGATTGCATGCCCGAAATTGATGAACCATCCATAAGTGTGTTGTGTGTAATTATTAAAGTCACTTTCAATCAATTTCAAAGCAAAAAATAAATAATAAAAATTATCAAATCATCACCAAACATGATAAGAGATTAGTGGAGCAATTATAATGGATTTGGTGGAGCAATTAGTGGAGCAATTAATAATTGATTTGGTGGATGATTTGATGGAGGAAAAATTTTGCCTATAAATACCAAGCCATTTAATTTGTAAAATTCATACTTTCTTCTAAGGAATTCCTTAAGAATACTAAGAAGATTGTATCTTGTTTGTTTATTTATAGCTTTTAGTAATTAATTTCCGCTTTCGCACTTTCTTTTCTTTACTTTTCAATTTTTACTTTCCGCAATTTACTTTTACGCACAATATTTTTCTTTCTTTAATTTTCAGTTTTACTTTTCAGCAATTTACTTTTCAGCAATTTACTTTTCAGCAATTTACTTTCAGTAATTTACTTTCAGCATTTAATTTTCAGTATTTAATTTCAGCATTTACTTTCAGCATTTACTTTTCAGTATTAATTTTCAGTATTTTACTTTATGTCTTTTATTTTATTTAAGTTTTTTTACTACCCGTAAATATGTGTCGTAACTAAGCCAGTTATCTGGGGTTGTGATGAAATCCAATATCACCGGTTTATAAAGGGTTAAATTATAGTTTGGGTAATATAAAGATTTATTTATTGAGTCTTAATCTTAATGTTTTTTTTATTAACTGGCCATTAATAAAATTGAACTGGTAAACTTAAAATGAACTAGACATAGGGATTTTAAGTTTAAGACCTTAGACTCAATAGTCCACGATCTTCCTTGAGGATAGATAACCCTTTAATAGATTTCCTTACAGGATAGACATATACCTGTCGGGCGGGGGTAGCCATGGACAGAGGCTTACACATAATTTAGTGTTCCATGTTAATAAATCAATATATTACCCAACTTTAAGATAACCACTTCATCTTTAAAATGATATTGGAAGAAATCACAACCCTAGATAGTTTTTAATATTGAATTTTCTTAAAACCTACTTTCGAACAATTTTATTTACTTGTTTTTAAATTTAGAATCGTCACCATTTCAAATCAATCAAACAACCTGTTAGATACTAATAATCATTTGACCTCATAAAATTAATAGATTAGATATTAAGTCCTCGTGGGATCGATATTTTTATACTACTTGAACGATACGTGCGCTTGCGTTATACGTGTGTGTTTACGCCGATCAAGTTTTTGGCACCGTTGCCGGGGACTTATTTATCTTTCACTATTAATTTTGGGGTTAGATACGTTACTTGTATCTAATTTTTACGTTATTTTCTTGTGTTTCAGGTTCTTAGAAACTGCATGAGACAAACCAAAAGCTTTGAACTCCGATCGCTTGACCCATAAATTGAAAGAACCATCAGACAATTGAGAAGAGAAAGGCGAGAAGGCCAAGAAGCTTTAGTCAACATGGAACCTGAACCGTTGGAGGTTGCACCACCAATTCCTATTCGAGACAGAACCATTCCGGTGGTTGACAGACTCATTTCCTATATTGTACTTCCTCCCTTACCAGCAAATGCATGTGACATCAAAACATGCATTCAGATGATTCAGCAGTCAGTTCAGTTCGGGAGGAATGCAACTGAAGATCCTAATGCCCACATCAGTAACTTCCTGGATGTTTGCGGCACTTTCAACTACAACAGAGCATCAGAAGAAGCAATGAGACTGCGTGTTTTCCCATACTCCTTGAAGGATAGAGCTAAAGGTTGGCTACATTCACTACCAGCAGGTTCTACCACAACTTGGAACACTTTAGCCACCAAATTTCTTACAAAGTACTTTCCACCAGCCAGAACCGGAAAGCTGAGGAATGACATCACATCCTTTGTAAAACAAGATTTAGAATCCCTCTGCGAATCTTGGGAAAGGTACAAAGATTTGCTTCGGAAATGTCCTCACCATGAGATTCCAAAATGGCTTCAAGTCCAAACATTCTATAATGGACTTTCTTGAATAATGAGAACCACAATCAATGCTGCTGCTGGAGGACCTTTAATGGCAAAGGGAGAAGATGAAGCCTGAGACCTAATCGAAGAAATGGCCAACAATAATTTTTTATGGCCAACAGAAAGGAGCATGATCCAAAGAATTGCAGGAATTTATGAAGTTGGAGCCAACACAGCACTGAATTCCAAGCTGGATGTGATTTGCAAAAATCTGGAAACTCTTAACATAAAAGTTAATGGTGGATCCACAAGTTCACCATTTGGAGGAGCACCTGAGTCAGAATCTTTCAACCAACATAAAGAAACGGTGAATTATGTCAATAATTTCAACAGACAGGGGAACAATCCATATTCCAACACCTACAACCCAGGGTGGAGGAATCATCCCAATTTCGCATGAAGCAACAATTCAGGGCAAATGAACAATCCACCACCCAGATTCCAACAACAGAACAAAAGCCAGGAACATGCAAATGAACCAGGAATAACAGAAGTGTTGACCCACTTGAAAAAGATAGAAGCAAAACATGACTCTCAAGCAGCAAGATATGATGCTATGTTTCAATCTCAAGCAGCAAGATATTATGCTATGTTTCAATCCCAATCAGCATTAATTCAAAGTCAATCAGCTTATATTAAAGCACTGGAGAATCAAATTGGACAACTGGCCAATGCTCAGAGTTACAGACCGCCAAGTACCCTTCCAAGCAACACAAAGCCAAATCCAAGGAACATGGGGAATGAGCAATGTCATGCCATCATGTTAAAAAGCGGTACTGAAATCAACAAAGATGTTGGAATCAAGGCAACAACAATTGAAGATTTTCCAAAAGAAACAAAGCGACAGATGGAGGAAAAAGAAGCAAAGGAAAAAGAACAGATCACTCCACCTCCACATTTTCCTCAGCGTCTTCAGAAGAATAAACTGGACAAGCAGTTTGCTCGATTCTTGAAGGTGTTCAAAAAGCTGCATATCAACATTCCATTTGTAGAAGCGTTGGAACAAATGCCCAGCTATGCCAAATTCATGAAAGACATTCTTTCACGAAAGCGGAGATTGGGAGATTATGAGACAGTAGCATTATTAGAAGAATGCAGCGCCATCATTCAGAGAAAACTTCCTCCAAAGTTGAAAGATTAGTTTCACTGTTCCTTGCACCATAGGAGAACATGACTTCGGTAAGGCTCTGTGTGATTTAGGTGCTAGTGTTAACTTGATGCCTTTTTCTATTTTTAGGAACTGCAGATTGGAGAAACAATGCCCACTTCAGTCTCACTACAACTTGTTGATAGAACGCTCGTATTTCCAAGAGGCGTAGTTGAGGATGTGCTGGTCAAGGTTGACAAATTCATTTTCCCAGCAGATTTTATTGTCCTTGATATGGAGGAAGACGCAGACGTGCCAATCATCCTCGGGAGACCATTCTTGGCTACAGGTCGAACCATTATTGATGTATAAAAATGAGAACTAACCATGAGGGTACAAGACCAAGAAGTAACATTCAATGTTTTCAAAGCCATGAATTTCCCAGATGATGAAAAGAATGAGGAATGTTTCAGACTTGATGTGATACATAGTACCGTTCAGAACTCTGATGAAAGACAAAGTTCTACTAACAAACTTAAAGCATGTCAATTACCTGTAGAGCCTGAAGATAAAGCACACTGCGTACTGAAGAAGCCTATTCTTGCACTACAAACAACAGAAGAGAAAAAGTTCCACCAGCTCAACGAATTGGAGGAATTTCACATACAACCTTTTAAGGATGCCAAATTGTACAAGGAAAAGGCAAGGAAAAGACATAATGAGAAGATAGTGCGCATACAACTGGAACTAGGGCAGAAGGTACTGTTAAACAAATCAAGGGGGAAATTCTTCTCATGGAAGCCAAAATCACGGTGGTCAGGTCCATTTGTGATCACCAAGGTTTTACCAGACAGAGCCATTGAGATACATGATCCTGACTCCAACAAAACTTTCAAGGTTAAAACCAAGCGTGTTAAGCACTACCGGGGAGAATCATTTGAGCGACAAAAAGAAAGTGGCACACTTTCAGATCTAGCCTAACGTTCGAGAAGTCACGTCTAGCTGACGACTTTAAACTTAGTGCTCGCGGAGTGGCAACCCATGCAATTTTTGTATATATTATGATCTGGTGTGTTTTATTTTTGTGTGTTTAATTTTTGCAGGTTTAGTCATTTCACTCAAGCAATTTCCTTCTCTCCCTTAAAAATCTCTGATGAAAGTCTACAAAGCTCGCTTGGAACGGATTAGACTACTGATGATCAAAGGTATTCCTAATGACATTTGTTGGGTAATTGAAGCACGAGTCCGATTGGCAGGTGAGTCTTCTGACTCTTTTATTTCACATCTGCCTGGTAGTTGTGATGAGATCTAATATCACCGGTTTATAAAGGGTTAAATTATAGTTTGGGTAATATAAAGATTTATTTATTGAGTCTTAATCTAAATGCTTTTTCATTAACTGGCCATTAATAAAATTTAACTGGTAAACTTAAAATGAACTAGACATATGGATTTTAAGTTTAAGACCTTAGACTCAATAGTCCACGATCTTCCTTGAGGATAGATAACCCTTTTAATAGATTTCCTTACAGGATAAACATATACCTGTCGGGCGGGGGTAGCCATAATTGGAACTTAAACTTAATGAATCCAGATAATTTGGTTGACATAGACATATGGTTCAATTGGGTTAAACTGGGTATTTGTGTCTGACCATCGACAGAGGCTTACACATAATTTAGTGTTCCAGGTTAATAAATCAATATATTACCCAACTTTAAGATAACCACTTCATCTTTAAAATGATATTGGAAGAAATCACAACCCTAGATAGTTTTTAATATTGAATTTTCTTAAAACCTACTTTCGAACAATTTTATTTACTTGTTTTTAAATTTAGAATCGTCACAATTTCAAATCAATCAAACAACCTGTTAGATACTAGTAATCATTTGACCTCATAAAATTAATAGATTAGATATTAAGTCCTCGTGGGATCGATATTTTTATACTACTTGAACGATACGTGCGCTTGCGTTATACGTGTGTGTTTACGCCGGTCATATTGTCGTAATTTCATAATTATCTCTACCATTTGATGATATTATAGTAATTGCAAGTATGTAATTATGTGTGTTTTTGGCTTGATTTAATTGGATTAAATTAAAGTTGCAAACATTCAACTAATATATTTCCTAATCTTTGTCTTGATTTAATTGGATTAAATCAAAGCGGTGGACAAAGATGATTAGTCACACCTAATGATACATATTTGGAAAAATTAGATTAAGCCCACATAAAAGTTGATTAAAACTTTTATTAATTAAAAATTACCTAAGTTTTTCTATAAATATCAAGCTTTAGGAATATTTTAAGCTTAAGTAAAGCAAAATGAGCTTGAGAATGCTCAGCTAAATACAAGTAATTTTTGAAGAAATTAGCCTAAGTTATAGAGGTGTTTAAAGATGCTTTGGATGATCTGTAGAAACATTTCATCTAGGAGAAATCAAGATTGGATCTTGGAGTGAAGCTTGCTTGTACTGGAATCAAGATTGGATCTTGGAATGAAACTTGCTAAACCTTAGAAGTTCTCCAACAATTTCAACAATGAGAATGAGATTGGATCTTTGTATCAAGCTTACTAGGTAATGTTTGATCTTCTCTTAAGTTATGTTCATCATTAGTAATGAATTATGTATTGGATACATGATTACATAACTTAAATTTGAAATAAGGTTAATGAATTATGTTATGATACTTTAGAAGTATAAACATAATATGTTTATAATTGGATCAAAGATGTTCATGTTGGACATAGAACAATTAATTAGATTTTAGAACTCTAGATTAAAACTTAAAGCTATGGCTATCATTCTAGAATCACTTGACCACTTTTGGTGAACTAGAATTGTTCATGAGACATTTCATAGTGGTATTCTAAATTGGTTTGTGTTTAGATTCAAACAAATGTATTTATGTTTTTAGAATACATGTATATTAGTTGTATAACATGTGTTGATGGTGGTTATGAAGCTAAAATTGGATTTTAGGTGTATTTGAAGTATTATGAGAAAATTGGAAGTGTTTAGTACTAGTTTGAAGTTAGAAATTGCTCACTACCTAGGGCAGCATCGCGACTCTAACCCTCCGCATCACGACACAGAACATCAGACCTAGACGCGTCGCGACGCTCACCCTTCCGCTTCGCGATGCCGAAACGTTCAGCTCTCACACTTTGGAGCGTCTTGATGTCAAAGCTTTAGTGTCGCGACTCGCAGAGCTGAATAATACTGAAACTATATTTTTTCTGTGCCGGAGTTTTTGGACTCCGTTTTGGTCCCCTTTATTTTCTACGTACTCAAAATGGAATGTAATTTTACATAAAAAAAAAAATATTTTAAAATACACCCATACTAGATATCCATGGGTTAGACCTACTTCCCATGTACGGAGCACCGATATAACCCCTAGGGGTTCCACATCTGCTCCAACAAATTGGTATCAGAGCAAGGCTTAACCATACAACACATGTTGCATGTTTGACATATATTTAAATCTATGCCTCTGTATTTTAATTTAATTATGCATAAGTCATATTGGATATGCATTGCGTGTTTTAAATTTAAAATTTTAATTTTAACCCAAGGATATTAATGACTTGATTGTCATAATCTACCATGATTAGGTGATTATTTTATTTTAAGTAATAGTATTAGTAATGTTAGAGTATTATTGGATGGTCAGTCTTGTCAATACGGAGATGAATGAGTTCTTACTACTTATATCAAGATCGTCATTAGTGTGAGGGTATAAATGCTCAGAACTTAGGTTGCTCTAGTAAAATATTAGATGTACCATGATGAATTAACGAAGTCACCCAATACCTTCATTATTGTGAGGATGTACATATGAAGCTCATTAGTGCACTTTGACAAATATACACATGGAATACGTCGTAATCCGAGATCGTATTTAGTGTGAGGATAAGAAATGGTTCAGGACCAAACTATGAGTCACATAAAGTGATTGACCTTGGAGGTCTACCTGATGAGTTATAAAGGCCGAGATAGTCATTAATGTGAGGCTGGAGTAAATGTCATAGGATCCACTTCCCGATATTAAATTTTGACAGTCAAATTTCTATTTTTCTGTTAAGGCAGATTACAGAATTATGTAAAGTAGTGGGAGGGCACTAATAGATTTAAAATTTCATAATCGATTAGTGTTTTTCATATTGAATTAACAATATACTGCTAGTGGTTAAATATTATCTTGTAGATGGTTGCCACAAAACCATTAGCATGACTTTTGGATAAATGAGTATTGAACTACTTAGAGCATGAGATGAACATCCGCCTTGACTTAGAATCAGAATGGTTGGGGTATGTTACGCTCAATCCAATATCTGTCAAAATTATTTCTAATTTGCTTAGACAATACATAGATGTTCCAAATTCTTGGAGGATTATGAGAGCACTCAAAGAGTTGTTCGAAACAAATCAAGAAATTAAGATATATAGGAGGTATAAAGAATTATTTCATGCTACGCTCAAGGATAAATGAGTGGTTAGCATTCATGTTTAGAACATGATTGATCAGATCCGATGTATGGAATGATGGGACATTTTAATAGATGATTGGCTAGGCCAATATCTTATTTTATCTTCTTTACCTAATACATATGCTAGCTTTGTGATGCATTCGATGCAAGCCAAATATAAAGAGCTTCATAATATGTTACGCTGGCAGAACATAAATTGAAAAAAAAAAAGGAATCCCACTTTGTACCTCCATGGTGGAGCAAGCTCTTCAAAGATTTCTATGAAGTCTAAGAAAATTACAATGGGATATAAGAAGAAAGATTCCAAGAAACAAACTGTAAGATCGCTTGTAGCACATGTTCATGTCTACACTACATAAATTCTGGGCACTAGAAGAAAGATTGTCCATAGATGAAAGGAAAAGCAGTAACCCCATGTACGCTTTGTATTTTTCCTATTATTGACATCTCATTAGTCTTATATGCAAATAGTGATTGGGTGTTAGACACTGGTAGTCCTACTCATATTTGCAACTCCATAAGAGTTAAAAGAAGGCTAAACATAGGAAAGATTCAGTTTAGAGTTTGCGATGGCGAGATATTGGATGTCAAAGCCATATGAACAGTTGTTCTAGATCTCCATAATAAATGTAAATAAGATTTATATGACTATTTTTGTATGCCCTCTCTTATCAGATAGATAATATCTTTACCAATATTAGATAAAGAATGATATAAAATAAGCATTAAAGATGGTGTTTTATATTTATATGATAAAGACAATGTTCTTTATCTAACGGTCACTATGTTTTGGAAACATATAGAATGTCTTAAATATAGTGGAAAATACAAGTAAAAGATCTGAATTAAATAATATTGAATCATGGCATATGAGATTGGGCCATATAGGTGTTAGACATCTATCAAAATTGGTTAAGGATGTTTTGATTGAAAATCTTACCTTAGATCATTATCTGATTTATTAGTCAAGTCTCATAGGAAAAATGACAAAGGTCTCATTTCTTGTATTTGACACCGTGCTGGAGATTTATTGGAACTAATACACATTGATGTATGTGGTCTATTAAATTATGCCGCCCATGATGTTTGTACATACTTGGTGACTTTCACGGATGATAAGTTAGGATATGAATATGTCTATAAATCGGAAATATTTGACAAGTTCAAAATATTCTGAAACGAAGTAGTAAAACAAACCAGTAAATTCATCAAGTGTCTTTGATTAGATCAAGGTAGTGAATATATGAGCAATGAATTAAGAAATGATTTAAAGGATAATTGAATTCTCGCCTGACATAGCCCAACAGGAACTCCGTAACACGAGCGGAGAAGTCGTACTTTATTGGATATGGTTCAATCTATGTGAGCTATACAGATCTTTCATATTACCTTTAAGGTCATGCTTTACTTAACAACTGCCCACATACTTAATAGAGTTCCATCGAAAGCTATTTCTACAACCTCGTATTAGATAAGGCTCTGTAGAAATCCAAGACTTAGATATTTAAAGATTTGGGGTTGTCCTGTATAAGTTAGAGTTGCGCAGCGGGATAAACTAGCACCCATGGGGTATAAATATATGTTCATTATGTTAGGGTTGGTGCTCGGAGTTCCAATCCGGATCGTATTTATGTCTGATTCATAAATACGAACAATTCTTTTTTCCGTAATATTACTTATTTAATAGTAACACCTCTTATCTTTTATACACATATTTGATCTAATAATGATTGGATATTCAATTACGATTAGATTGAAACTAAATCCGGTTTAGTGATACATGTATATTAGACAAAGACCCTATGATTTACAATGTAGTGCGCAGTTACAACGTAGTTTGTAATTGACATTGGGAAACACACTATAAGATGTATATCCTTAAATAAAGTTTTTGGTCAAGATTTACTATCACAAGTCAGTTAGTAAAATCCATTGAGACCAGTACATGTCGTATATCGTGACTTGGTCTGATAGTTTATCCCAATGAACCATGAGTCTCGGGAGACTCGTATAGACATGTAGGGGTTTATTTGATAAACATTGAACGTTTCACTGAAGATTTCCTAAAATATGGTACACCAACGTCAATAGGAATCTTCTCGAGTTGAGCAAGCATAGTGATCATTCGACTTGAGATACAATAGTGGGATCATGAGTTATCCTCCACATTTTGATGGTTGTCACGTCACTGATCTATTTAGATCAGACCTCCGCCTGTTCGTTGGGTGTGGACTGATGCTCATGATATCCAGTGCGTATCAAGAGAATATTTGTCAGTCATGTGTACAGGGCATAAGCATCCTACACGTGTTTGTGATCTAGTAAATCCATGACCGTGGTATAACTTTGGAAATCAGTTCCGATTGTTATTTAGAGATCGTAAATTGAAAGTCGACTATATTATACCGAAAGGATTTGACATTTTTATCTATATCCCAGGTATAATATGGATAGCCTGTGATGGGGGGATTATACGTATTCAATGACCTCGACTTTCATAATCTAGCGAGATTATATGTGGTCATCATAATTCATGAGTGGGTGAATTGTTGACACGAAATTGGATTTCGTGACGGATAAACCTAAACTTAGAGAGTCCCACAATATGAAGTGTACTCATTGAGCACTTGGGCAACGTGTTATGAATAATACAGATTATTCATAATACTTCATCGGATTAGTTCATGTCTCGAGATTCTTGACTGGCATTAAGAAAACGTCATTAATATTTTTGTTTATTTTATAATGACATTTCTTGGCTTTAGTGACTTTTTGAAGTCACGTGTCTGATACAGTTTGCTAATCAATCATTTGCAATTGTTGTGAATAATTGAACGCAAATTATAAAGCATAAGAAAAGAGATGTGTATAGTTGTGTATAGAGAATATTGATTCTCACAATACGATAACTATAGGTATTGGATACTAGATCTTATGTCTAATTGTTTAAAATAATGTTTAATAACTGTTTTGATATTTGATATCAGAACTTGTTACTATTGGATAGTTACTTGTTCTATATAAACAGTTGTTATATATTTTAAAATGACTAGTAGTGTCATTAATGAAAAGATAAACATTAAGAAAATGTTCGGTTAACTAAATAACTTAGAAGAATGCTTTATGAGATTTTATCACATAAGCATAAGATGCTTATTATATACGGTAAAGGATGGTTTGAGGCGAGATCACACCCCATATCATTATCCATTTAATGAATATTTTATTCAAGATGTGATTAAATCTCATTTAACCAATGATCGTCATTGGACCACAGATTTATTAAACTAATACTTTGGAAGTATGTAGTTTAATGAATTGTAAATTACCTTGGATAGTTTTCTTTAATTCGTAACTTAGTTGATTAATTTTCATGACTTGGTTACATGTTTCTGCAAGAATATATATTGAACGTCTTGAATGGTTCGAGAACTTTCAATATGTTTCTGATGAAATACAGATAGAATATTTTGAATGGTTCAAAGATATTCTATTTGAAGTGTTGAAAACTATATCTTTGAAATTCATCGTGAATCTTTGAATTGTTCAAAGATGTTTGATATGATCAAACATATGAATTTAAGGCAATTAGTTCTAAAGTTATTTAATGAATGTGATTCTTACTCAATATTAAACTTCCACGATTCCATCTTGATGGAATTGGTTAGTGGGAGCAATTGAATCTTATATGATTTGATTCGTTGATATTGAGTGTTATCGAATTAATTTTCAATACTCTGGGTTATGCTCCAGTTACACTAATTCATCCTTTTAATTACTATTCCATTAGTTTCTACAATTACGTATATGATATGTATAAGTAGAAAATTCGAATCTTGAAAAGTTTGAGATTTGAAACTTTCTTTTGTATAATGGTTATATAATTGAAAGTACTTGCGCCTTGGAGGTATAAGTAAAATTTTATCATTTATTCTATTTAATAGAATATTGTATTTTATTTGATATAATATCTTTTCTACGATCCCGAGTAATAAAATTGTTTTATTACTTAGTGTGTAACATCAGATGTTAACGATTGAAGAAAAGACTTGACTTATTGAAGTCAAATGTTAGAGTGATAAAATATAAATGGAACTACATAATTAATTAGATGAAAGATCCTACAATATCTTCCGTATAAGTTTAATAGGATGTCAGAATTATTTACGAAGTATTTGATACTTAATGATTCTGTTGTTTTCTTATCGAAGAAAATTATTCTATAACTTATAGTGGGAGTGATATTTGATATCAATTTCGGAACCTAGCATTGAACCATTAATCTAAAATTGTTCATAGCTTACTACGATCAAGTTTTGAACTTGATTAGGCTTTTGTTATGAATAGTTCATAAAATGTGCAAATTATTTGCGCAGCAAAAACAAAGTGAGCTTGATAAAAGTTTGACCTTTATAGTATAACAGTGAGAAAAGTTATACTCAGTGATCTGTTGTAGATTCTGAGAAAACATGTCTCAAGTCGCACTAATTGAACAATTAAAGATTTGTTGGTTAATGTTGATATTAAATTGTATTTTAGCTAAAGAATACAAAGTGGCATTCTTGAGTGGTTTCTTCGAATAAGAAATCCATTGCGATTTCTTTGTTTGAAGAGTTCATTCTAGAATGGCCCTAGAGTTTGTATTCTGCTAAGATCATAGTTTGATATATTAGCTTATAGAGCCTATTGTAGACTCAGATAAGTTTTCCGAAAATCTTTGTTCTTTAATTTTGATACAGTCAGATTTTCTGATTTTATCAAAATATAGAGAATGCACATATGATGGTAGGGTCAGTGGAAGCGTACAAATTTCTTTCTAAGGTTATACCGAAAGGATTTGACATTTTTATCTATATCCCAGGTATAATATGGATAGCCTGTGACGGGGGGATTATACGTATGCAATGACCTCGACTTTCATAGTTTATCGAGATTATCTGTGGTCGTAATAATTCATGAGTGGGTGAATTGTGGACACGAAATTGGATTTCGTGACGGATAAACCTAAACTTAGAGAGTCTAACAGTATGAAGTGTACTCGTTGAGCACTTAGGCAACGCGTTATGAATAATATAGCGGAATGGAATTTTTACCGTGGGATAGACACATGAAGTGATCTATCCACTCCGGAACTGTTACCGTGGATTATTCATAATACTTCATCGGATTAATTGAGTTAATTCGAATCGTTTAATCGGTTAAACGATAACACATGCATTAGGAGATTTTGGTCATTTAATAATTATTGTGTATTTGTATTTGATACATAATTTGATTAGATACACATTAATTAATCGTCAAATGTGATTTTGACACATGCCATAAATATATGTATTTGTTGTTTAATGTAAATAAAATACATATATAATAATAATTATTATATTAATTAATTATTTAGATATTTAATTGTTAAATATTTGAATAGTTAAATAATATCCATATTTCATAAATGTTATGAAATATGTTTAATTATTATTGATCCACATGGCATGATTTTATTAAGCTTAAGTGTGCAAATTTGATTTGTCAAACTAAATCTTATCTTATCTTTATTTTAATTTAATGAAATTAAAAATACAAAATTGACCATTTTGCCCTTCCAGAGTCGGTCACTTGTATTTAAAAAAATAAAAAAATTTCTTTTTCACTTAGAACTCCACCATGACTGAAAATTTAAGAAAGAAAAGCCTTAAGATTTGTTTGATCAAATCATGAAGAAAATGAAGGAAAAATCAAGAAAAGACTTAGGAAATCAAGAGATTAAACGTAATCTTCTACAACCCTAAGCTTCGAAATTAGTTTCTTGTTTTCTTGAATTGTTAGAATAGTTCTAGGGTTCCTTTTGTTTGTTGAAATTGGGGCTTTTAGTTTTGGTGGATGGATTTGGAAGTGAAGTGCATGTGTAAAGTTGTTTTGGACAATATTATTGTAATATTGGTTCAAATTGATCATTTGATGATATGTTGCCATTCTAGAGTGTTATGACCACTCTTGTAATGCCTATAATTGTTCTTGGGTGGTTCATGTGTGGTGACTTTGATTGGTGTTTTGATTAATTGGATTAATCTTGAAAATTTAGATTTAAAACATGAAAATTGGCATTTTTGGTTTCAGAATCAGTTTTGGAAAATATGGAAATTTGGTGATGAAAAATATGTCTTATGAATGTATTGGATGTGTTTTGGGAGTTGGAACAATTTTCGAAAGTTATTTTGGAGTTGAAATAAGCGAAAATGGTGAAAAACGGCGTTACCGGGTGACTTTTGAGCCAACCGGGTGACGGCTGCCCAAACAATGAATTGGTCACTGTTTGGGCAGCCCATGAACTACCCTAGTACTATTGGGGCTGACCTGGGCAGTCCCCATCAGTTCTGGAAAATCTGGAAATTTGGTGATGAAAAATATGTCTTATGAATGTATTGAATGTGTTTTGGGAGTTGGAACAATTGCCGAAAATTATTTCGGAGTTGAAATAAGCGAAAACAGCAAAAAACGGCGTTACCGGGTGACTTTTGAGCCAACCGGGTGATGGCTGCCCAAACAGTGATTTAGTCACTGTTCGGGCAGCCCATGAACTGCCCGCACACTATTGGGGCTGACCTAGGCAGTCCCCATAAGTGTTGGGTGGTCGGTTCGGTCAAAAACATGTTTTGCATCATTTTACGGAAAAATATTTTTCTTAAAAGTTTCGTGAAGTTTCTACCTTATTTATGTCGTTATTTGATATCGAATAAATGTGTTTATGTGAAATATGAATAAATTATTCATATTAGATATTAAATATTTTGTTCGGTAATTTAAAAAGTTTTTAAATTACGATTTCGCCCGAACCACACTTCCACCGCGTCCTTTGCCCGAAACCCCAACACATTAGATATCCTAAAAAATCTTTGGGATATTAATTATATTATTCTTAGCAACGAAATGTATATGTTGTTCACTTTGCCACTTTTCTTGAAAGGAATTTTTGAGAGAAAGTGAGAATTGTAGAAAGATTGAACTTGATGAGTTTGATTCCAACAATTAGAAACTTGAGATGGAACTACACATCCAACTAGGTGAAGGATATATAACACAGGTTCTACGTAAGTCGAATAAAATATCAAGGTATCCTAAAAGATTATTTTTAAAATCTTATGTAAGCCTTGATATTCTCATATTTGAGGAAACATATCCGACTACGTATAAACAGGCAATATTGGATATCAATTCAGAAAAATGGTAGGAAGCCATGAAATCCGAGATGGATTCTATGCATGACAATCAAAGTTTGGGACTTAGTTGAACTTCTTGACGGGGGTTTATAATAGGAAGTGAAAGACCGATGGAAAGGTGGAAACCTTTAAGGCCCGACTGGTAGCTAAAGGTTACACTCAATGTTCTAAGATTGACTATGAGGAATTTTTTTACCAGTAGCCATGCTAAAATCCATTAGGATTCTTTTAACATTTATTGCATATCATAACTATGAGATATGACATATATATGTGAAAATAACTTTCCTAAATGGATTCCTCTATGAAGATATCTATATGGAACAACCAAAATATTTTGTATCCATTAAGACTTCAAACTAGGTTTGTAAGCTTTAGAAGTCTGATTAGTTTACCTAGATTCATCAAGAACGAGGAAGAACCTTGTGTTTATAAGAATGTTAGTGGGAGCATGACAATTTTCTTAGTTTTGTATGTAGACCACATCTTTATCATTGGAAATGATATCTGATTGATGCAAAATGTGAAAATATACTTTTGCAAGAGCTTTTCCATGTAAGAGATGTGTGAAGCTTCCTATATACTAAGTATAAGGCTCTTCCGGGATAGAGTTAGGAAGCTTATAGAGTTTTCGCAATCCACGTACATAGATAAAATGTTAGAAAGGTATAGTTTTACTAACTGCAAGGCAGTAAATGTACTTTTCTGACACATCATACATCTTTCGAAGAAAATGACACATCAGATTGAGTAAGAGAGAGTTAGAACTTCTAACTTGCCATAGAAACATTATGTATGTCATGTTATGTACGAGACCTGACATCAGTTTCGGCGTCAGTGTGACTAGCCGATATCAATCTGATCTAGGTAATGATCATTGGACATCAATGAAATATATCCTAAAATATCTTAAGGGTACTAAGGATAAGTTTCTTATATATAGAGAAAATGCGCTATAATTTAAGGGTTATATAGACACTAACTTCCAAGGACTATATGATAGATAGCATACATACAGATATATATTTACCATTAATAATGATGCAGTTAGTTGGCAATGTTTATAACAAGGTTCAACAGCTTATTCCACCACTGAGGCGGAATTTATTGCGGCTTTAGAAGCTGGTAAAGAAAATGTATTAATTATAAATGTTGTCACAGAACTTGGCATTATGCCTAGTATTGAGGATTCAATCTCATTATAATGTGATAATAATGGAGCCATCGCGCAGGCTAAGGAGCCAAATTCGCATTCTAAGTCTAAACATTTGGATACAAAAATCACGTGATTAGAGAGATTATTGAACGAAAAGCCATAGTGGTCTTGAAGGTTCAAGGACTAGACAACATAACAGACCCACTTACTAAGGTCTTACCTCATAATTTATTCGATAA
>SKCR01044725.1:0-47720 GCA_019454045.1 Zanthoxylum bungeanum
ATTTATTTGGCTGTGTTCCGCTCATAAAATAAGGTCTTAAGCCTTGATTTGTTGTGCACTTATTTTTCACGTAAGTACTTGTTATGCTTTGATGTTTATGTCATATGCATACGTGTAATATTTAGCAAAATCTAAAGTAATGTATATTATCTCATGTCATAAATAGCTGAATACTGACTGGGTATCAGTGTACTTGCTTGAAATGTTGTTTCAGTCAATTTTGTTGATTTTTATTTTTACCTCATTGTGTACCTGTGTATGCTTCAAGTTTCTGCATACATATTTTCTTTGCATATCTATGAGTTTTTACTTACCGTATGATTTTGTGCTAACTTAGTAGAGCTGTTAGTGAGGGGGAATAAGTCATGTTTGCATATACTCTTGCATGTGTTGTTTATCATGGTACCTTCACTATTTGTCATTTCATGACAAAAAGGGAGAGAGTAGTATATGAGAGAGTAGTAGTATATGAGAGTCGTAGTATATCCATTTGATATCTCTGTTTTAAGGGGAGTAAGATTAAGGGGAAGTAGGATATCTACAATATATTTATATATGCATGAGTTTTATCGCTGATTTATATATTCTTTATAATCCTTGTATTTTTCACGGTATGTTGATGTTTGTGGATGTTTCAGGTAAGCAGATTTGGTAGCTGTGGTGACATTGATTTCAAGACTACTTGGTTAGGTATTAGATCGAGTGTTATTGTAATAAGTCACTCTCTTGATGGTTGGTAGTTAGCTATTTTCCTTTTTGGGTCTTTTACCGTAGTCTTTGCATTAGGTAGTGTTTTGTCACGGAATGCCAAAAGGGAGATTGTTAGTTCCATTTTTTATTGGCAATGTTCGTAACAAAACAAGTTCAATTGAGTTGTAATAAGTCTTGAAGAACTTGGAGCAATTGGACTGGTATTTGGCGAAACTGGAGCAAATTCTTTAGTGCTGCGTTCGTTGAAGCGTTCGAACGTGTGGCGTTAGTGGGGCATTCAAACGTGGGTTCAAACGAAATATTCCAGAGAGAAAACGTTCATGATGCGTTTGAGTAAGCGTTTGAACGGAACATTCCAGAGAGCAAACTTTCGTGGTGCGTTCGAGTAAGCGTTTGAACGAACCTTTCCAGAGAGCACACGTTCGTGGCGCGCTCGAGTGGCGTCGAACGCCCGTGCGGAAATGAGTTATTTTGGATGTATTTTTAACCTAATCTGGTATTGAGAAGCCTTTCTTTTTACCTTACATATATAAAGAACATATAACCACTTTCCCCCTGTGTTGAAAACATATTCTCTCAAAGCTGTAAACCTTCATAGCTTTTCAACCTATTCTTTTCTCACCTTGAAGACTTCATTGTTTTCCTTGTCTTCGCTTTTGTGGTGAGATTGATCTTTGTTAAACTATCAACACAAATCAAAATCCAATTTCCTAAACTTTCAGAGTTTTCAAGGAGGAAGATTGGCAGTCGGAGTTCCGACGTTCAGAGTTGCAGAGTTGATTCACTCAGAGACTTAGAGGTTCTGAAGAAAACCGTGGGATACAGGCTCGATGAGTTCTTCGAGTTCTTGCAGTCTAGAGGTACTAGAGCCTGTGTAGTTGCCACCAGAGGTCTTTTACCATCTTTGTAAGTTTTTCTCTTTATAGTGGATTTGAGCTGGTAGCCGAGATACCCAGAGTGATTTTTTACTCGCACGAGTTTTCCACTTCGTCAACAAATTACTGTGTTGATTTGTGTGGTTGATTTATTTCCTGCATTAATTTAATATTTTACATTGATAAATTACTGTTGTTAGAATTAATGGTGCTTGTTAGAAAATTCATAGTAACAATTGTTAGGACTTGTCTTGATTATTGTGATTAATTCCGTATAGGGTCTGAACTAGGTTAATTACAAAATTTCAGATATAAGAGTATATGGAGTAAAATTAAAATTTTAAAATATACTAAAAAGGTATTGTTAAGAGTATGTTTTAAGGTGCAAAAGACTAAAGCTTATTCATTTGCAAAAGTTTGAAAGAAATATAAATAAATATAATAGGAAAAATATATATGTAGTTGAGCTGATGGCCTTACATATTTTATCGTAGTCAAACTCATGCACGTTTATATTATCTTTTTATATGACAAGAATCAGACAAAAATAATGACCAACTTATAATTGGGAAAATATAATACATACCGGCTCATAATGTTGTTGAGAACGTATAAGTTTCTGAGACTCATTCATATGCTATAATTCTTAAACAAATAATATAAATTTTGAGGCCGTATGAGTTAACCCCATAAGCTTTTATAAATCCGCATGATGAAGAAACTTGATCGTTATTTTTCTGCATAGTAGATACGGGTGGTAATTTGGATTAGAATTCATTTATTTGTTCGATTTGATTCACTTTAAAACGAATACGAGTTTCAAAAAATAGATTCGTTTAATAAATAAGTCGATTCGATTCGATTTGTTTATGAACGAAACGAATACAAATTTAAGTTTATTGATTCGTTTATTTATTTATGATTCGTTTTATTATTTTCTTTTACTAGTTAATATAATTTTTTAATTAAGATTCGAGAAATTATGGCTAATTACCATAGAAAAATAATATTGTCGATATTTGGTGAGCTACTTTTAGTAAATATATTAATTTCATATTCCATATGTATATATTTATGAAGAATTAATGTAAATAAATTATAGTAAATTATGTTATTGAATAATATCAAGATTAAACGAATATTCATATTCAATTCGTCTAATAAACGAATCGAATACGAATCATAATATTAGAATTCGTTTAATAAACGAATCAAATACAAATCCATCATATTTTGATTCGATATAAATTAGATTCGTTAATTCATTTTGCCACTAATAGTAGATAGATTATTGGTATGGTCGTAGGGTGAATATTTGGCATGATCGCTAGTTAGATTTGACAATTTACTCCGGTCATTCCTCTCATCTGAACCTTTCATGTTGTGCCTCAGATCTTATTAGAGCTGGGGCTTGGAATATTCCCCTTAATATGCGGCTTTTGCTTCCTCAAATTGTTTCTAAAATTGAGGAAAATTCTTTGTCGAGATCTCCCTGTCCAGATAAGCTCATCTGAGAGTTTCTTTGGATGGTTTGTTTTCACTTGCTTTAGCGTACTATGGCCTCAAAATTAGATCCAACTCCTCCACTGGTTGAAAACATCTTTGGTGTAGACGTTGAATTTCACATTCGGCCTATAATCAAGAATTTTTATGATGAAGGCTCAAACAATCTTACAAAACAAAGGTAAACAGAGCATAGAGTAGCTACTCACCGATGTGGTGGACACCGTAGGCACTCCAACGCTCAAATAAGTGATGGTGATGGGCAAAATGAGAGAAGAAATAAGACAACTCGAGTGTGGGGGCCTAAGGTTGAGTGATGAATGTTGAGTGCAGAATCATGAGTCATCAGTCATCGGCGAGTGCCTCAATCCCTTAAACCTCCTCTCATTTTATAGGTTGTGAAGTAGCCGCTTAGTCGGCTTATGATTCCTTAAAATAGTTGAATTACAATCCTTTTAGGAGAGAGTAGTAGAGTTGAGATTGAATTAGAGGTACCTAGATGTATTGAGATTAAGTGTAATCTCATTTGTATTTGGATTGGCCCAAATACTTAGTGTCCTTCTTGGAAAAGGATTAGTTCTAGTAATGTCTACTGAGACACAACATAAGATTGCATGTGGTTCTTAGAGCCCTTTCAAGTAGCATGGGCCTCTTACCTTTGGGGACATATGGGCTCGTGGGCCCTACATGTGAGTCCTATGCAGATTCATCTTTCAGTGACTTGAGTCTTGTGGATTGGGCCTCAGTGGCAGCCCATACCACCTTTCTAGGCTAGATGAAGACCATGAGTCATGTTTTGGTGTAGGTCCGATAGTGGACTTGTGACATAATGATATTTGGATCTCATTCCCAAATTTGACCTGTACAGTTTGTCACTACTCTCTATGTCAATGAGTTCTCGGCTTGGAGAGTATTCAATGAGTATGTCGTCTAGAGTTTGATTAAAAGCATGTGAGCGTACCTGGACATTGATGTCGCTTGGACCAGATGATGGTTATGTCACGTTCGACCAAAAAAAATAAAAATCTGGGATAATCCTCAGTCGACCAGATCTGATGATGGTCTAGAAGATTCTTCGATTGGCTGGACCAGATGAAGGGCCATGAGCCATTCCGACCTGATGAAGGTTATGGAGAATGTACTGTCGACTGGATTTGATGATGGTCCAGGATAACATCTAGTCATCCAGACCTACTGAAGGTCCAGGGGATGTTCTCATCGATTGGACCAGATGAAGGTCCATGATAATCTTTAGTCGACCAAACTTACTGAAGGTTCGGGGGAGTCTTCAACCTAACTTGACGAGGGTCTGGTGCCAGGGCCATGGACATCATCTTATACTTGTAGTGGATGACATGGTAGTCTGGGTCCGTGGATCCATCTGAAGTCTCATGTTAGAGGGACTAAACTTCCATAGAAGCTCTACGGAAGTGATGACCTCTAAGAAAAGAGTGTCAGAAATTGTCCTGGCCCGTATCTTTCTCACTAGTAGCATCAACCCTGGTAGGCTAGAGAGAATCACCTCTTGGAACTCCTCCATATCTTTATGTATGGCGGAGGCGACTTGTTATGTTAGGTCCACCGGAGGGAAATGGTTAGTCGTCTGACCGCTGATGAGTGGTAAATGTATCACTATTTTCCACTCATTTGACATAATATTTTGCATATTTTCTTGAGTTTTGTGAATATTTTGATGTGTTTTGTGTTATTTTGTAGATAAATAAAGTTTCAGGACTCTCTCGAATTAATTCAGGGCCAAAACAGTGAAAAATGGACAAAAAAGGGCAAAATGGTAATTCTTCTGCGTCGCGACCGCTAACGTACGCCGCCTGCTAAAATGCGCCTAGCACGTGTCAACATAACAATAGATCTGTTAATGTGCGTAGTGCCACGTGTCACCATCACATGCTACCGACAATCGCCATCGGCATGTGTCGTCTACGTGTCATCCACGTGTCATCCATGTGGCATCCACATCAGTCACATGCTAAGTCAACTTGCCACGTGTCAGCCACGTCATCATCAGCCAATAATCTTATGCCACATGTCACCATCACATGCTACCATCACATGCTGCCGACAATCCAGATCGCCACGTCATCACCATGTCAGCACAATTATTGAGTAATCATTCAGCTGTCGGTGCCACTTGCCATGTGTCAACATATCTGCATTCCACGCCGCAATTCACGGCGTGTCGCGACGCGCAAAGGGTTGCACGTCTCGACATGAGAGGCCTACTGATGCCTATAAATTCAGGCCGACTTTTCCATTTCAGATCCATACCTTCTGCTCTGTAATTCCTTAAGAATACTAAGAAGATTGTATCTTGTTTGTTTAATTTTAGTTCTGTAATTAATTTTATTTACTTTTACGCACAGTACTTACCTTTCTTTACTTTTTCAGTTTTTACTTTTCAGTAATGAAGAGGTAACTCCCCCATGCTGGGGTAAAATATAAAGCTTTTATTATTGCTATTTAGATTAATCTTCCTTAATTATAATATAATAACTATTTAAAACCTAACTTAATGAGAATACCGCTATATTGGTCGGTTAGTAATTATTTATAAATTGGTTTTAACCTGACTAAGCATGGATACCGCCTGGTTGGTCAATTGGTAATTAATTATTAATTTGACTTAATCAGGTTACCGCGTATATGGCTGGTTGGTAATATCACACAAGTTAATATATTATATTAAGAGAGATATCTAAAATAGTAGTAATAGAAGTGGGTCATTTAACCCCAATATTTTCTTTTATTGTACTTTTTCCTTTTTAATTTCTAGCATTTACTTTTCAGCATTTTACTTTATGTCTTTTATTTTTAAGTTTTTACTAGTTGTAAATATATGTCATAGCTAAGCTCGTTATCTGGGGTTGTGATGAAATCCAATATCACCGGTTTATAAGGGGTTACTTTATAGTTTGGGTAATATAAAGATTTACATATTAAGTTTTAAGCTTAATGCTTATTGTTAACTGGCCACTAATAAGATTGATCGGGTAAACTTAAAATAAACTTGACGAAGAAATTTTAGGTTTCAGCCTTAGATTTAATAGCCCACGATCTTCCTTGAGGATAAATAACCTTTTAATAGATTTCCATACATGATAGACATATACCTGTTGGGCGAGGATAACCACAATTGGAACTTAATCTTAATGAATTCAGGTAACTTGGTTGACATAGACATATGGTTTAATTGGGTTACACTGGGTATTTGCATCTGACCATCGACAGAGGCTTTTGCAGAATTTCGTGTTCCAGGTTAGTAAACCAATATATTACACAAACATGAAATAACCACTTCATCTTTAAAAAGATATTGGAAGAATTCACAACCCTGGATACTTTAATAATATTGAATTTTCCTTAATCTACTTTCGCGCTATTTTCATTTACTTGTTTTAATTTTAAAGTCACCATCCAATCAAAACAATAATTCTGTTAGGTATTCGTAAATATTTGGCTTCATAAATTAATAGTTTAGGTATTAAGTCCTCATGGGATCAATACTTTTTATACTACTTGAACGATACGTGCGCTTGCGTTATACGCGTGTGATTACGCACCGGTCAAGTTTTTGGCGCCGTGGCCGGGGACTTAGTTATCTTTCACTATTAGTTTGAGGTTAGATACGTTACTTGTGTCTAATTTCTTTTTGCTTATGATTTTTGTTTTCTTGTGTTTCAGGTTCTCAGACACTACAGATACGTACCAGAAGCTTTAAAATCCGACCGCTTGACCCAGAAATTGAAAGGACCATCAGACAGTTGAGAATGGAAAGGCGAGAAGGCCAAGAAGTAATCGTTAACATGGAACCTGAACCTTTGGAAGTTGCACCACCAATTCCCATTCGAGACAGAACCATTCCGGTGGTTGACGGCTCGATTTCCTGTATTGTACTTCCTCCATTACCAGTAAATGAGTGTGACATCAAAACATGCATTTAGATGATTCAACAGTCAGTGCAGTTTGGAGGGAACACAACTGAAGATCCTAATGCCCACATCAACAACTTCCTGGAAGTTTACGGCACTTTCAATTACAACCGAGCAGCTGAAGAAGCTATGAGACTGCGTGTTTTCCCATATTCCTGAAAAGACAGAGCAAAGGCTTGGCTACATTCACTACCAGCAGGTTCCATCATAACTTGGAACACTCTAGCCACCAAATTTCTTGCACAATATTTTCCATCAGCCAGAACATCAAAAATGAGGAATGACATCACATCCTTTGTACAACATGACTCAGAAACTCTCTACGAAGCTTGGGAAAGGTACAAGGATTTGCTCTGGAAATGTCCTCACCATGAGATTTCAAAATGGCTTCAAGTCCAAACTTTATATAATAGACTTTCTGGACTAATGAGAACCACAATTGACGCTGCTGCTGGATGTGCTTTAATGGTAAAAGGAGAAGATCAAGCCTGAGACCTAATTGAAGAAATGGCTAATAACAATTCATTGTGGCCAACAGAAAGGAGCATTGTAGGCACTGCATTTTTGCACATAAGTCCCTATGATGAGTCTCATTTGGAGACACTACCTTTTAAGTCACGGAGGTCACGGAAAACAGACATCGGAAGGGGAAATTAAGAATAAACAAGGTTCACTGTTTTTCGTTCGTGCTGCATTTGTGTATGCGTTCGAACGGCAAACAGATTGCGGGCGTTCGTGCCGCGTTCGAGGAGGCATTCGAACGGTATCAGTAATTCTGGTTTTGCTGCTAGCCTCACATCAAGCCCAATTCGCCCAAGCCCACTTAAAACACACATTTAACACATGGTGAAATTAAAACAAATCTAAAAATCACATACAAAATTAAAATAAACATTGAAATCAATCAAATATTTTAATTCCTTAATTAAGATATTCACCCACCAATTACACAAGATTCCTTCCTAACTAAACAAAATCACATACTAAATTAAAAAGATGTCATGCCTAATTAAAATCAATTATAACAAATTAAAGATATTAACTTCCTAATCTAAACCAAATTTGTCCCCTCTCAATCTAATCCTTTCCTTGTTGAATACCAAATCAAATCCTCCTTTTAATGCCAAAATCTCTTCCTTGTGAGACAAGGAGTAGCCCTAACCTTTCTCTATATAAACAACACCTAACCAAGACATGCACTCCCCTAGCTCATACACAAGACTTACACGAAAATCACAATACCAAGAGCCCTAGCCACTCACGGCAATAGCAAGAATAAAAACACAAATAATTCTCTTAATCTCCCCCACTCCACAACCGAAAACAGCAGCCCCTAAACCTCCACACATCACCAAAAGTACACCCCCAAACAGCAGCCCCTTTCCACCGAAAATAGCAGCTCCTACACCTTCTAAAACACGCCTGAACAGTAGCCCAAATCACCCCAAAAACAGTAGCCAAATCCTCTTAAAACAATCCCTAAAATCCTCAAAACAGTAACATAAAAACTGCATTTATAATCCTTAAAATAATCACACAAGACTGCACTAAAAACCCACAAAAAACACTCGAAACAGTCCGTGGAAACGCCAAAACAATAACCTGAACAATGAGTGGAAAATACAGAGGAAACAACAGCAAAAGATGGAGAACGACGACTCAAAACTGTAAGACAACGAACGAGAGCAGTAAACCAGTGAACCGGAAGAGTTACGGAGCATCCACCCTTCCGACGATCGTGTACCATACATCCGAGAGGTGATTTAAAAGGTTAGACCTGAGGGCACTTTTCTCATTAGTTTATATTCGTCTTTTGATTGTTTATTGAATTCTATTCGCATGAGAGTCGTTTGTGGATGTATGTTGTGGCTTGAATGAAATGGAAAATGTGTCGCCTCTTGTGGTATATAGGATGGAAACCCGAACATAAATTTCATTGCCGATTCCTAATGGACGGTAGTATGATCTGTACTCGGGATACAACTCCACGTACAACTTGAGTAAACGGCACACTCTTTTGTTTTATGTTGCTTCGGTTTATTTATTTTTCGTTATTTGAATTCTGCATGTTACTTTTGTATGCATGATTCAATCGAGTGCATGGGCTTAGTAAGTCGGATTAAAGGTCCCTTATTTGGAGGGGTTAAAATCCTTGACCACAATGCTTTGCCGCGCCGGTTGATGTGTGTTCGGTTGGATATAAGATATGTTCAATCGGATATACTAAGTGTGATATGATTGTCTTTATTTTTGTATGCATGATGTGATCGAGCGCATGAGCTTAGTAAGTGCGATGAAATGTCCTCTAATTGAAGAGGTTAAAATCCTTTACCATGATGCTTTGCCGCGCCGATTAACGTATATTCGGTTGAATGTAAGATGTGTTCAATCGGGTACATGAAGTCTAAGGTTATTGTCTTTATTCTTATATGCATTGAGATAAGCGCATGGGCTTAGTAAGTGCGATGAAAGGTCCTATAATTGAAGAGGTTAAAATCCTTCGCCACGATGCTTCGCCGCGCTTCGTATTTCGCTATTTGCTTTTTTATGTATGTATTGCGTCACATTTTGTGCATCAGGTCTGTTCCCGTTCGAACGCGTTTTCGAACGCTATACGAACGCGAACCTTCTGTTTCCCGTTCGAACGTATTTTACAAACGCTACTCGAACGCGCATGCATTTTGTTTCATCAGGTCTGGATCCGTTCGAACGTGTTATCGAACACTATACGAACGTGAACCTTCTGTTTCCCGTTCGAACACGTTTTACAAACGCTACTCGAACACACATGCATTTTGTATCATCAGGTCTGGTACGGTTCGAATGCGTTATCAAATGTTACACGAACGCGAACCTTCTGTTTACCGTTCGAACGCGTTTACGAATGCTACACGAATGCGCACACACTGAACTAAGTCTGTCTCATCATATTTCATGCACAACTGCCTTTTGGGTGATCTCCCTTGCATTATGTAGCCAATCATATTATTTGTATTCCTACATTTATCCATTCGATGTGTTCTTAGGATGATATTCAAGCATGATTAGGCTGTTAGCATGTTATTTGGTTAATATATTCATGAGATAGTACTCAAGCATGATTAGGTTGTTCTTAGTTTTCCCTACCATATGATTGAGAAATGTTCGTGAGATTGCCATGTGATGTTGCATGTTGTGATGATTAATTTCATGCATGTGGATTTAGAAGCATGATACTCTTGGAAATAAGTGTTACTTAGGCCTGATTAAATTATTACACAAATCCTTTCATTACAAGTGACATAAGTAAGGGACCATTCCGAACCCAACGGTTTGAGGTCTTCCCTTGCGAGGGGTGAGTGAGGCCTTAAATCTCATTTCCCGGTTCACACCGGGTGGCGACTCCATTATTCTCCGGTTTAGTCCCCCGTGGCTACTCCGTACTCCCAACCGGGCCGCGAGCCCGGGACAGCATGTGTCGCCCCAGATCCTGTGTCCCACAGTCTGGCGACTCCACAAGGGATAGAGAATCGGCCCCGAAATATTGTCTTGTAATGTTTGGATTTATGTTCTAATTGACCGTGTCTATAGTGGATAAAATGAGGGTTTAATCAAGGGTATCTTGAGGCTAGGAAATGGTTTGGTGTCTTTCTTCATTCACTACCTTCCTAGAAGGAAAAGCTGTGAAGGCACCTATATGGCCATCTACCCTTAGCCTATTGTGATGGACTAATTTGGAGGACTCGTTGTTTATTCCTGTCACCAAGCGATAAAAGCCTAAGAGGCTAGGGTACTTAAGAGAGCCTCGCTCCACCCTCCCCCTGGGGAATCTACAACGGGAAATCCATTTGACAGTTAGTCACACACCATAGCTCATTACCACGTACCTTAGTGTATAAAAAAGGGTGCACTCACTTGGTCGCTCGAACCCTTGATTGGGGAGACCTAGTTGTGGGCCATCCTTCGCCGGTGAGAGCCTTTGTCTACACTCTTGCGAACCCACCCATAGACCGGGTTTGTATGGTTAAAGTAACAATTATTTCCTTGAATATGTGCTTGTGGACCATCCTCATTTGGATGCGGTTGAACTATTGTCAGAAATGCGAACTTGCTGGGCCATTTAAACTGGGGCGAGTTCGTACCTTATGACCATTAGGCCCAAAGCTTCTGAAATATTGATGGGCGATTCTGTAGAAATCATTGTTTTATGTTTGCATTATCTTTCTTTTATGCTTGTGTTTGGGAACATTGCCGTTTGGATCCATTTGGACCATTTGTCATGGGATATGGGCTTGTTGGGCCATTTAAACTGGGACAAGAACGTATTTTATGACGATTGGGCCAAAGGCTTCTAAGTGATTGATGGGCCACTTTGTGATTGTGTTCAGAACTTTACCATTTGGAATTAGTTGGGCTCATTGCCATAAGATGTGTACTCGTTGGGCCATTTAAACTGGGACGAGTTCACACCTATGACAGTTAGCCCAAAAGCTTCTAAAATGATAACGGGCCGATTTGTTTGAAAATTTTAGTTGATTTGGTATGTTATATATATTACTTGCATCTCATGCACCTCATACATACATATGTCATGTTAACACCTTCTATGTCTCAAGAAGGCATCATAGATTCCTGTTGGTTTAGAAAAAAGGGAAGGCTCACCAAAATACTGAGAATAGACATGATTGAATCAGATATTGAGGTATCCCGGATAGATCAGTTGGAGAATGGTTTCGCCAAGGTTACTGAACAATTGCAAGCCTTGACTACTGCCATGACAAATATGGCTGTTGATGAGCGGAAAATATATCAATATTTACCGCCCCTTTTACTTAATATTTTGTTTAGTTTCTCGGGTTTGATGAACGTTTTGATATATTTTAGTTTATTTTGCAGATAAAATAATATCGGGTCTTAATGAAATTATTTAGGATGAATATGGGTCAAATAAAGGTAATTATTGGACTTGATATTTTAATTTTGGAGATTGGAAACTTGAAAGGGCGTTTTGACGAAGTGCAGTTTTGGAAATTCTAGTTTTGTGCATCTGTCGTATTTTGGGCATAACTTTTTACTCAGATATCTGATTGAGCTGATTCAAGTGTCAGATTAAAGAAGACTCAAAGTTCTACAACCTTTAAAGAGAAAATATTTTCGAATTCTGATGATTTCATGACCTAAATTGATGAACCATCTAGAAGTGTGTGGAGTGTAATTATTAAAAGTCATTATCAATCATTTTCAAAGCAAAATATTAATTAATTAATAATTAATAAAAATTATCAAATCAACACCAAACAAGATAAGCAATTAGTGGAGCAATTATGGATTTGGTGGAGTAATTAGTGGAGAAATTAATAATGGATTTGGTGGAGAATTTGATGGATGATTTGATGGTGGCAAAATTTTGCCTATAAATACCATGCCATTTCATTTGTAAAATTCATACTTTCTTCTTTGAAATTCTTAATGAATAAATAAGAAGATTGTATCTAGTTTGTTTATTTTTAGTTTTCAGTAATTAATTTTCAGTTTCGCACTTTCTTTTCTTTACTTTTCAGTTTTTACTTTCCGCAATTTACTTTTACGCACATTACTTTTCTTTCTTTAATTTTTCAGTTTTTACTTTTCAGTAATGAGGAGGTAACTTCCCCAGCTAGGGTGAAAGGTAATTCTTTTACTATTGCTATTTAGATTAATCTCCCTTAAATATAATATATTCACTATTTAAAATATTGACTTAAAAAGGATACCGCCAGATTGGTCGGTTGGTAATTCATTTTAATCTGATTTAAACTGACTAATAAAGGATACCGCCAGATTGGTCGGTTGGTAATTTAATTTTGGTTCCGCCTTTATGGCTGGTTGGACTTAATTTGACTTAATCAGGTTACCGCCTATATGGCTGTGGTTGGAAAAAGAATCAAAGTTTATATATTATTTTATGGGAGATATCTAAATTAGTAGTAGTAAAAGTAATTCCTTTTACCTTAGCATTTTATTTATTGTAATTTACTTTTCAGTATTTACTTTACCGCATTTTTACTTTATGTCTTTTATTTTCAAGTTTTTACTAGCCCTAGTTATGTGTTGTAACTAAATTATTTATCTGGGGTTGTGATGAAATCTAATATCACCATTTTATAAAGGTTAGATTATAGCTTGGGTAATATAAAGATTTATTTATTGAGTCTTAAACTTAATGCTTTTTCATTAACTGGCCATTAATAAAATTGATCTGGTAAATCTAAAATGAACTAGACATAGGGATTTTAGGTTTCAGCCTTAGACTCAATAGCCCACGATATTCCTTGAGGATAGATAACCCTTTAATAGATTTCCTTACAGGATAGGAATATACCTGTCGGGCGGGGGTAGCCATAATTGGAACTTAAACTTAATGAATCCAGATAATTTGGTTGACATAGACATATGATTCAATTGGGTTAAACTGGGTATTTGTGTCTGACCATCGACAGAGGCTTACACATAATTTAGTGTTCCAGGTTAATAAATCAATATATTACCCAACTTTAAGATAACCACTTCATCTTTAAAATGATATTGGAAGAAATCACAACCCTAGATAGTTTTAATATTGAATTTTCTTAAAACCTATTTTCGACTATTTTATTTACTTGCTTTTAAATTTAGAATCGTCACCATTTCAAATCAATCAATCAACTTGTTAGATATTAGTAATCATTTGACCTCATAAAATTAATAGTTTAGATATTAAGTCCTCGTGGGATCGATATTTTTATACTACTTGAACGATACGTGCGCTTGCGTTATACGTGTGTGTTTACGCCGGTCAAGTTTTTGGCGCCGTTGCCGGGGACTTATTTATCTTTCACTATTAATTTAGGGGTTAGATACGTTACTTGTATCTAATTTCTTTTTACTTATTGTTTTTGTTTTCTTGTGTTTCAGGTTCTCAGAAACTACATGAGACGAACCAGAAGCTTTGAACTCCGATCGCTTGACCCAGAAATTGAAAGAACCATCAGACAGTTGAGAAGGGAAAGGCGAGAAGGCCAAGAAGCTTTAGTCAACATGGAACCTGAATCGTTGGAGATTGCACCACCAATTCCCATTCGAGACAGAACCATTCCGGTGGTTGACAGACTCATTTCCTGTATTGTACTTCCTCCCTTACCAGCAAATGCGTGTGACATCAAAACATGCATTCAGATGATTCAGCAGTCAATTCAGTTCGAGGGGAATGCAACTGAAGATCCTAATGCCCACATCAGTAACTTCCTGGAAGTTTGCGGTACTTTCAACTACAACAGAGCATCAGAAGAAGCAATGAGACTGCGAGTGTTCCCATACTCCTTGAAGGACAGAGCTAAAGCTTGGCTACATTCACTAACAGCAGGTTTTATCACAACTTGGAACACTTTAGCCACCAAATTTCTTGCAAAGTACTTTCCACCAGCCAGAACTGCAAAGTTGAGGAATGACATCACATCCTTTGTGCAGCAAGATTCAGAATCTATGTACGAAGCTTGGGAAAGGTACAAAGATTTACTCCGGAAATGTCCTCACCATGAAATTCCAAAGTGGCTACAAGTCCAAACATTCTATAATGGACTTTCTGGAATAATGAGAACCACAATCGATGCTGCTGCTGGAGGAGCCTTGATGGCAAAATGAGAAGATCAAGCCTGAGACCTAATCGAAGAAATGGCCAACAACAATTCCTTGTGGCCAACAGAAAGGAGCATGATCCAAAGAATTGCAGGAATTTATGAAGTTGGAGCAAACACAGCAGTGAATACCAGGCTGGATCAGATATGCAAATGTCTAGAAACACTTAGCACGCAAGTTGTGAACATCACTGGATCCACAAGTTCATCATATGGAGGAGCACCAGAGTCAAACCAACTTGAAGAAACGGTGAATTATGTCAACAATTTCAACAGACAAGGAACAATTCATATTCCAACACCTACAACCCAGGGTGGAGGAATCATCCCAATTTTTCATGGAGCAACAATTCAGGCCAACAACAGAACTATCCACCTGAATTCCAGCAACAGAACAAAGCCAGGAGCAAGCAAATGAACCAGGAATAACAGAAGTGTTGACCCACTTGAAAAAGATAGAAGCAAAACACGACTCTCACGCAGCAAGATATGATGCTATGTTTCAATCCCAAGCAGCATTAATTCAAAGTCAACCTGCTTCTATTAAAGCACTGGAGAATCAAATGGGACAACTGGCAATGCTCAGAGTTACAGACCGCCGGTACCCTTCCTAGCAACACAGAGCCAAATCCAAGAAACATTGGGAAGGAGCAATGTCATGCCATCATGTTAAAAGCGGTACTGAAATCAACAAAGATGTTGGAGTCAATGCACTGCTGAGGAAGTTCCAAAGAAACAAAGCAACAGATTGAGGAAAAAGAAGCAAAGGAAAAAGAACAAATCACTCCACCTCCACCTTTTCCTCAACGTCTTCAGAAGACTAAATTGGACAAGCAATTTTCCGGTTCCTGGAGATCTTTAAAAAAGCTGCATATCAACATTCCATTTGCAGAAGCGTTGGAACAAATGCCCACCTATGCCAAATTCATGAAAGATATTCTTTCACGAAAACGGAGATTGGGAGATTATGAGACAGTAGCATTAACAGAAGAATGCAGTGCCATCATTCAGAGGAAACTTCCCCAAAGTTGAAAGATCCTGGCAGTTTCCACTGTTCCTTGCGTCATAGGAGAACATGACTTTGGTAAGGCTTTGTGTGATTTAGGTGCGAGTGTTAACTTGATGCCTTTTTCTATTTTCAGGAAATACAGATTGGAGAAACAATGCCAACATCAGTCTCACTACAACTTTCTGATAGAATGCTCGTATTCCAAGAGGCGTAGTTGAGGATGTGCTGGTCAAGGTTGACAAATTCATTTTCCCAGCAGATTTTATTGTCTTGATATGGAGGAAGACGCAGACGTGCCAATCATCCTTGGGAGACCATTCTTGGCTACAGGTCGAACCATTATTGATGTACAAAAAGGAGAACTAACAATGAGGGTACAAGACCAAGAAGTAACATTCAATGTTTTCAAGGCCATGAATTTCCCAGATGATGAAAAGAAGGAGGAATGTTTCAGACTCGATGGATACACAGTACCATTCAGAACTCTGATGAAAGACAAAGTTCTATTGACAACTTAAAACATGTCAATTGCCTGTGGAGCCTAAAGATAAAGCATCTTTTGCACTGAAAGAGCCAATTCTTGCTCTACAAGCAACATAAGAGAAAAAGTTCCACCAGCTCAACGAATTGGAGGAATTTCACAATCAGCCTTTTGAGGATGCCAAATTGTACAAAGAAAAGGGCAAGAAAAGACATGATGAGAAGTTAGTGCGCATGCAATTGGAACCAGGCAGCAGAAGGTACTGTTAAACAAATCAAGGGTGAAATTCTTCCCATGGAAGCCAAAATCACGGTGGTCAGGTCCATTTGTGATCACCAAAGTTTTACCAAATAGAGCCGTTGAGATATATGATCCTGACGCTAACAAAACTTTCAAGGTTAAAAACAAGCGTGTCAAACACTACTGGGGGAGAGAATCATTGAGCGATAAAAAGAAAGTGTCACACTTTCAGATCTAGCCTAACGTTCAAGAAGACACGTCTAGCTGACGAATTTAAATTTAGCGCTCGCAGGGAGGCAACCCATGCAATTTGTGTATATATTGTGATTTTGATTTATTTTGTGTGTTTAGTTTTTTGCAGATTAAGATGGAAGAAGCTCTCGTAAATCTTCACAAGCAATTTCCTTCTCTCCCTCAAAAATCTCTGATGAAAGTTTACAAAGCTCGCTTGGAACGGATGAGACTATTGATGAACAAGGTATTCCTACTGATATTTGTTGGGTAATCGAAGCACAATTCGTTTAGCAGGTGAGTATTCTGAGTCTTGTAATTCTTATTTACCTGGATTTGGAAGAAGCAGCACCTATGCAAAGAAACGTAGAGCTAAGCAAATGGGTGTTTGTTTCAAATGTGCACGTTGGAATTGTAATACTTGTTGTCGTTCTTTAGGAATGGTGTCTGATAATCGCGAAGACAAAATTAACTTCATTAGGGATGGCTTGAGTAAGGAGTCTTTAGATGATATATCTTAACTCTTGAGACGCATCCCAGTGGATATGTTCATATAGCCATTCGCAAATTACATACACAATTTCAAAAAGAAAGACAACAGTTAAGTCGGGAATCTGACTCAAAAAGACCCTGTTTGCCAATTTATAAGAAAATTGGATGGGAAGCTTGTCCCTAACGCATAGACGTTAATCAAGCTGTAAATTCCTGTATATATTATATCTCTTTGTCTTTTCTAATAATTCTGATTTGTGTTGTTGTTTTTCTTATTTTCTCTGACAGGATCCAGATTTTTTTTTACTATCACGATTTATTTTACTATTTTGATACTAATCGTCCTCTGGAAGATACTTGTGCTATTTTTACTCACCCTTTTCAGGTACTATAAATTCAGCCCGTCATTGCACTTTTGAAGGCATCTAGAGTTGAGAAGAAATACAGAAAAATGGAAGCCACTTCAAGAAGGCGAGTTGAAAATATCTGTGTATTTTGCGGTACTAGTGTTGGAACTAAGCCACAATACATAGAAGCAGCACATGAATTGGGTCGAGTCGTAGCTGCAAGGAATATGCACTTAATATATGGCGGAGGAAATCTTGGACTTATGGGGATCGTTTCAAAAGCCGTACAGGAAGGAGGCAGTCACGTTTTGGGAATCATCCCAAAACCCTTGGCAGAGGCAAATCTTATTGGATCATCAAACGGGGAGGAACTGATCGTGCCAGGTATGTCTGAACGACTGGTAGAAATGATTAACCGTGCTGATGCTTTTATCGCTTTGCCAGGTGGCTTGGGTACACTGGAGGAAATTTTTATTGTACTATCTTGGGCGAACCTGAACATACACCAGAAACCACTTGGACTGTTTAATGTTGATGGATTTTATGATTTTCTTTGTGTGTTTCTTGATGATGCTCGGAGAAATGGGTTCGTGTCAAAACCTTTGAAAGAACTCCTCTTTACTGCCAGAACTGCTCCGGATCTAATAGACCAACTCATAGCCTATGAACCTCAAGTTGACCCTATCCTTTCAAAGATAAATTGGTCCGAGGACGATCGTGGTAAGAGGCGTCGGATTAATCTGGATCTTAACCTTTAATTTCCTGTAGATTTTCAGCTAACCAGGTACAACCTTCTTAACTCTCCTTTTACTGTTTAAGACATTGGGGACAATGTCTCATTTAGGTTTGGGGGAGGAAATTAGTTGATTAGTACCTTGTTTTTAGTTTGTATGTTGTTTTTATTTTTAGTCCAAAATTTTTCGAAAAATACAAAAAAAATTGAAAAATTTTCAAAAATTACAAAAATATTTTGTGTTTTTTTTTTTGTGTTTTTAATTTGACTAAAAAGGTGAAATTGGTAAGAGATAGCTGAGTAAGGAGTTTCCACTCCTGAGACGTATCTCAAACCTATTTCGAAACAAGTTAATTTTTGTTTATTTTATTTTGAATTATTTAATTTGTGAATTCTCCTTAAAACGGACTAAAAGGAATCTTCATATGTTCAGTTAGCAATATTATCAACATCTATAGTAACATACGGACATGAGCTAAAATTGAAAAGTTTGTAATATTCAGTGCTCTAGTTTAATTGGAGGAAGAAATCTCAAAAAGCAGTGGAGTAAAAAAAAAAAAAAAAAAAAACGTCCGAGATTCGAGTTATTAGTCTGTAAGGGTGTGTTTTAACACCTAGTGCCCTAAAACCAACTGGTTTGGGAGTCATTGGCCCAAAGCTCGCTACATGGATCAAAGATGCTGCAAAAATATATATATCTGAAGTCTGAGTAATTAAGTCCGTAGGGGTGTCTTAACACCTGGTGCCCTAAAGCCAACTGGTTTGGGAGCCACCGACCCAACGCTCATTACATAGATGGAAGATATTGTATATAAATAAAAAATAGAGAAAAATCAAAGAAAAAATCAGAAAAATCAGAAAAATTATTCCATTGCTGCAAAAGGTGTGAATTGTGATAAAACTTTAGGACAAAAATATTACTCTCTTATCAACTGCACTTATGACTGTTGTGGGAAAAAATGAGTTGATTAATATTTTGTTGGCTGTGTATATGGAGAATGGTAAAAATAATCGGAGAATTTACATATTCGGTAATTTAGAATGAAACAAAACACTAGTAACTTGGAGTAAAAGTTTCACCTGATTAGTCACTAACATCTTTATTCTCTTTTCGCTTGTCTTTTTGCTTTTGTGTGCATTAGTTTTACTACCTTTTTACTTTTGTAAAATGTTTGTGGGTATCATTGCTGTAAACCCTCACGAGACTACAACTCGTCCACTAGGGACACCTAGGGGTTTTAAAGGCTTGTTGCATACGCTAAATGCAACCGTGATCCCTACGAAAGTGGCTTGTTTAATTTTAACTGTTTCTTGTATTTTATTTTTGTTGTTTTGCTCGAGGACTAGCAAAATGTTAGGTTTGGGGGTGTGATGAGCGGAAAATATATCAATATTTACCGCCCCTTTTACTTAATATTTTGTTTAGTTTCTCGGGTTTGATGAACGTTTTGATATATTTTAGTTTTTTTATTTGCAGATAAAATAATATCGGTCTTAATGAAATCATTTAGGATGAAATATGGGTCAATAAAGGCAATTATTGGACTTGATATTTTAATTTTGGAGATTGGAAACTTGAAAGGGCGTTTTGACGAAGTGCATTTTGGAAATTCCAGTTTTGTGCATCTGTCGTATTGTGGACATAACTTTTTACTCAGATATCGGATTGAGCTGATTCAAGTGTCAGATTAAAGAAGACTAAAAGTTCTACAACTTTGAAAGAGAAAATATTTTCGAATTCTGATGATTTCATGACCGAAATTGATGAACCATCCAGAAGTGTGTGGAGTGTAATTATTAAAAGTCATTATCAACATTTTCAAAGCAAAATATTAATTAATTAATAATTAATAAAAATTATCAAATCAACCCCAAACAAGATAAGCAATTAGTGGAGCAATTATGGATTTGGTGGAGTAATTAGTGGAGAAATTAATAATGGATTTGGTGGAGAATTTGATGGATGATTTGATGGTGGCAAAATTTTGCCTATAAATACCAAGCCATTTCATTTGTAAAATTCATACTTTCTTCTTTGAAATTCTTAATGAATAAATAAGAAGATTGTATCTAGTTTGTTTATTTTTAGTTTTCAGTAATTAATTTTCAGTTTCGCACTTTCTTTTCTTTACTTTTCAGTTTTTACTTTCCGCAATTTACTTTTACGCACAGTACTTTTATTTCTTTAATTTTTCAGTTTTTACTTTTCAGTAATGAGGAGGTAACTTCCTCAGCTAGGGTGAAAGGTAATTCTTTTACTATTTCTATTTAGATTAATCTCCCTTAAATATAATATATTCACTATTTAAAATATTGACTTAAAAAGGATACCGCCAGATTGGTCGTTGGTAATTCATTTTAATCTGATTTAAACCTGACTAATAAAGGATACCGCCAGATTAATCTTTTACTATTGGTAGGGTGAAAGGTAATTATTTTACTATTGCTTTAGATTAATCTCCTTAAATATATTATTCACTATTTAAAATTTGACTTAAAAAGGATACCGCCAGATTGGTCGGTTTGTAATTCATTTTAATCTGATTAACCTGACTAATAAAGATACCGCCAGATTGGTCGGTTGGTAATTTAATTTTGGTTCCGCCTTATGGCTGGTTGGACTTAATTTGACTTAATCAGGTTACCGCCTATATGGCTGGTTGGAAAAAGAATCACAAGTTTATATATTATTTTATGGGAGATATCTAAATTAGTAGTAGTAAAAGTAATTCCTTTTACCTTAGCATTTTATTTTATTGTAATTTACTTTTTAGTATTTTCTTACCGCATTTTTACTTTATGTCTTTTATTTTCAAGTTTTTACTAGCCCTAGTTATGTGTTGTAACTAAATTATTTATCTGGGGTTGTGATGAAATCTAATATCACCATTTTATAAAGGTTAGATTATAGCTTGGGTAATATAAAGATTTATTATTGAGTCTTAAACTTAATGCTTTTTCATTAACTGGCCATTAATAAAATTGATCTGGTAAATCTAAAATGAACTAGACATAGGGATTTTAGGTTTCAGCCTTAGACTCAATAGCCCACGATCTTCCTTGAGGATAGATAACCCTTTAATAGATTTCCTTACAGGATAGGAATATACCTGTCGGGCGGGGGTAGCCATAATTGGAACTTAAACTTAATGAATCCAGATAATTTGGTTGACATAGACATATGATTCAATTGGGTTAAACTGGGTATTTGTGTCTGACCATCGACAGAGGCTTACACATAATTTAGTGTTCCAGGTTAATAAATCAATATATTACCCAACTTTAAGATAACCACTTCATCTTTAAAATGATATTGGAAGAAATCACAACCCTAGATAGTTTTTAATATTGAATTTTCTTAAAACCTATTTTCGACTATTTTATTTACTTACTTTTAAATTTAGAATCGTCACCATTTCAAATCAATCAATCAACTTGTTAGATATTAGTAATCATTTGACCTCATAAAATTAATAGTTTAGATATTAAGTCCTCGTGGGATCGATATTTTATACTACTTGAACGATACGTGCGCTTGCGTTATACGTGTGTGTTTACGCCGGTCAGCTGTGCCCCGTGCTGGGGGAAATTCTGAGAATGTGAGGCGCGAGGAGCCTCCGAATGGGTTGGGGGATGACATCCCCCTCTTTTGATGATGACATGGCAGAGTATGCAACAACAGCAGAGTGATTGGGTCTCAGGCAGAATTTCAGAAGCTTCGGGATCATGTTGAGTCAGTTACCCGCAAGATGAGGGGTAAGAATGAGGATTTGCTGGATTATGACACACTGACTTTTGAGGAACAGTTGCCGGCACAGTTCAAGATGCCTGATATGGATAAGTTTAACGGGAATGGGGATCCAAGGGTGCATCTTCGGCAGTTTGTATCAGTCATGAGTTCAGTTGGTTTATCTCAGCGCCAAGTGCAGAAAATGTTTGGAATGTCGCTCGAGGGAGCTCCCGTGGTGTGGTACCACAGTTTGGAGAAGAAAGTGAAGGAAGATTGGAGGGAGCTAGCTGATGCTTTTCTGAAGCAGTATGTCACAGACTTAGAGATTGACTTGTCACTCCGTGATTTGGAGAACACTAAGCAGAAGCCGGAAGAAAGCTTCAAGGAGTATATAGATCGCTGGAGAAGCCAGCTTCTGATAATGCAGACTCGGCCCTCTGAGAAGGACCAGATTAAAATGATCATCAATGGCACTAAGCCCTCGATCTATGGCAAGTTGAGGAGGATGACTTCAATGATTGCGGATTTTCGAAAGTTGAGGGAAACTGTCATGGATATTGAGGAAGAAGAGGCTGAAAACATACAGTTTTATGGCCAGAATAAGAGGAATTTTGGAGGGCATTCTGAGACCAAGCCCGCTACTGCCGAGATTGCTGCTATTAAGAATAGGCGCTTTTCTAACTTGGGTATACCCTTGTCCAAAGTGCTTGAGAAGCTGACCAGGCAAAGACTCTTAAAACTCTTGGAACCTAGACCACTCCCAAATCCTCCCCCACCAAGCCTCAATATGAACCGCTACTGGCACTTCCACCAACAACCTGGCTATGACACCAATAGTTGTACCCGTCTCCGCCATGAGATCCAAGACTTAATTGACTCCCACAAAATCCCTGACCCTGAAAGAGAACAGCCAAACACACACACCAATCCTCTACCAAATTATCACTCTGTTCCCCCACCCACCTACATGATCAACTCTGGCTTGCCCGAAACCTTCGTCCTCCAAGCTCTCAACCACCAAGCTTCATACATGGGGATATGGGGTGACAACGATGAAGAACCATAGGCCGAGGAAGAAGACAGCGCTGCGAATGATGAAGTTGTTCCTCCTAGTTTGTTTGATCTTGCATTTTTGATATAGACATTGATTTTGCCTGTTTTCTCGAACCTTTTTCTAATGATAATAAAGACGTTCATTTCCCGTACTCGCTTGAATATGCAACATGAGTATATTTGACAAAAGCATTCAACATTGGTATTATGATACACCACGATGCTTAGAACACGGGGAATCCTCGGAAGAAGCAAACAGAAAGATAAGATAGTCATTCAGAAACTGGGAAACGGGGACAGTGAGACTATCAGACTTGGAAGGGAATGAGTTCACCGAGCCGATCAATGTTGACAGATTGAAGCTGTATTTTACCTGAGACTGGGCAGTCACCAAGAGAATTGGCAGAAGACCTAACCCAACAGGATGGGAACATTCACGCATACATGCATACACGTAACCCATTTTGCACCCTTTTGTGTTTGTTTTGTTTGGTGTTCACAGGTTTTGAAGAAGAAAAAGAGAAAGCGGTGAAGACAAGCCAATAAGGCATAACAAAAGCACAATATCGGAATCGGGTAATAATCCTAGGGCTGAGGCCCATATTGGTATTAGATTCGGGTAGTAATCTGAGGGTTGAGGCCCACATTAGTATCAGTCTGGGGGCGAGGCCCACTTCAATACCAGTCTGAGGGCGAGGCCCACGTCAGTATCAGTTTGGGGATGAGTCCCAGGGCCAAGGCCCACATCCGTATCAGTTTGAGGATGAGTCCTGAGGGTCGAGGCCCACATCAGTATCAGCTAGGGGCAAGGCCCATATCAGTATCAGTGGGGGCGAGGCCCGCGTCAGTATCAGTTGGGGGGCGAGGCCCACATCAGTAACATTGTTGGGGCGAGGCCCACATCAGTTTGAGGGTAATGCCCACATCATCATCAATTTAGGGGGCGAAGCCCACATCAGTACCAGTTTGGGGGCGAAGCCCACATCAATACTAGTTTGGGGGCGAAGCCCACATCAGTACCAGTTTGGGGTGAGGCCCACATCATTATCAACATCAGTTTTGCCGGATATGACACTATGGGGGCGAGGCCCATATCATTATCATAATCAGTCAAGCCAAGAATGGCTCTCCAAGAATGGAAACACAGTTCGAGAATGAACAAGCCAAGAATGGCACTCCAAGAATGTAAACACAGTTCGAGAATGAACAAGCCGGGAATGGCACTCCAAGAATGGAAACACAGTTCGAGAATGAACAAGCCAGGAATGGGACTCCGAGAATGGAAACACAGTTCGAGAATGAACAAGCCGAGAATGGCACTCCAAGAATGGAGAAAGGTTCGGGAATGGACCGCATCACAGTAACGGTTCGAGAATGGACCACCTCATTGAAATGGTCCGAGAATGGACCACCTCTCCTCAACTTGGTTCGAGAATGGACCACCTCATCAGTATCAGTTTGGGGCAAGGCCCACATCAGTATCAGTTGAGGGCGAGGCCCACATCAGTACCATTTTAAGGTCGAGGACCCACTACATCATCAGTTCAAGGGCGAGGTCCCTATTGTCAGCGGTGTTGGGTCGAGGTGCCCCCGTTGTCGGTTGCAGTTATTGGGATGTGTCTCAGGGTCGAGGCCCACTGCGTCATCAGAACAGTTTTTCCAGGTACGGCGTGTGGACTATGTGAATTATGTGGACTGCCGTGGACTATCTTGAAGTGTTGTGGATTATGTGGACGACCGAGGACTATTGTGAAATGTTATGGACTACCGTGGACTATCATGAAATGTTATGGACTACCGTGGACTATCATGGATTATGTGGACTACTTTGGACTATCGTGAAATATTGTGGACTACCGTGGACTATCATGAAGTATTATGGAGTATTGTGGACTATGTGGACTACCGTGGACTACCGTGGACTATCGTGAAATATTGTGGATTACCGTGGACTATCTTGAAGTGTTGTGGATTATGTGGACTACCGTGGACTATCATGGATTATGTGGACTACCGTGGACTATCGTAAAATGTTGTGGACTACCGTGGACTATCTTGAAGTGTTGTGGATTATGTGGACTACCGTGGACTATCATGGATTATGTGGACTACCATGGACTATCGTAAAATGTTGTGGACTACCGTAGACTATCTTGAAGTGTTGTGGATTATGTGGACTACCGTGGACTATCATGAAGTATTGTGGAGTATTGTGGAGTATTGTGGACTATGTGGACTACCATAGATTATGTGGACTATATGGATTATGTGGACTACCGTGGATTACTATGGATTATCGTGGACTATGTGGATTTCGTGGATTATCGTGGACTAGTGTGGACTATTGTGGACTACCGCGACACCCTAAGTACGAGGTTTAGCACGCCAAGAATGGCACGTCATCAAATTCAGGTCGAGGCAGCATGCAAGTCAGGAGGCAGCTGGCGAGCCATGTAAGTGAAAATGCATTGCATAACTTTGATAGGATTGTCATTGTTACACACTGCAAAAGTCCCATCAAAGTGGGGGCGACTGTAGGCACTGCATTTTTGCACATAAGTCCATATGATGAGTCTCATTTGGAGACACTACCTTTTAAGTCACGGAGGTCACGGAAAACGGACATCGAAGGGGAAATTCAGAATAAACAAGGTTCACTGTTTTCGTTCGTGCTGCATTCGTGTATGCGTTCGAACGGCAAACAGATTACGGGCGTTCTTGCCGCGTTCGAGGATGCGTTCGAACGGTATCGGTAATTCTGGTTTTGCTGCTAGCCTCACATCAAGCCCAATTCGCCCAAGCCCACTTAAAACACACATTTAACACATGGTGAAATCAAAACAAATCTAAAAATCACATACCAAATTAAAATAAACATTGAAATCAATCAAATATTTTAATTCCTTAATTAAGATATTCACCCACCAATTACACAAGATTCCTTCCTAACTAAACAAAATCACATACTAAATTAAAAAGATGTCATGCCTAATTAAAATCAATTATAACAAATTAAATATATTGACTTCCTAATCTAAACCAAATTTGTCCCCCCTCTATCTAATCCTTTCCTTGTTGAATACCAAATCAAATCCTCATTTTAATGCCAAAATCTCTTCCTTATGAGACAAGTAGTAGCCCTAACCTTTCTCTATATAAACATCCCCTAACCAAGACATGCACTCCCCTAGCTCATACACAATACTTACACGAAAATCACAATACCAAGAGCTCTAGCCACTCACGGCAATAGCAAGAAGAAAAACAAAAATAATTCTCTTCATCTCCCCCACTCCACAACCGAAAACAGCAGCCCCTAAACCTCCACACATCACCGAAAATACACCCCCAAACAACAGCCCGTTTCCACCAAAAATAGCAGCTCCTACACCTTCTAAAACACGCCTGAACAGTAGCCCAAATCACCCCCAAAACAGCAGCCAAATCCTCTTAAAACAGTCCCTAAAATCCTCAAAATAGTAACATAAAAACTGCATTTATAATCCTTAAAATAATCACACAATACTGCACTAAAAACCCACAAAAAACACTCGAAACAGTCCGTGGAAATGCCAAAATAGTAACCTGAACAGTGAGTGGAAAATACAAAGGAAACAGCAGCAAAAGAAGGAGAACGACGACTCAAAACAGTAAGGCAACGAACGAGAGCAGTGAACCAGTGAACCAGAAGAGTTGCGGAGTATCCACCCTTCCGACGATCGTGTACCGTACATCCGAGAGGTGATTTAAAAGGTTAGACCTGAGGGCACTTTTCTCATTAGTTTATATTCGTCTTTTGATTGTTTATTGAATTCTATTCGCATGAGAGTCGTTTGTGGATGTATGTTGTGGCTTGAATGAAATGGAAAATGTGTCGCCTCTTGTGGTATATAGGATGGAAACCCAGACATAAATTTCATAGCCGATTCCGAATGGACGGTAGTATGATCTGTACTCGGGATACAACTCCACCTACCACTTGAGTAAACGGCACACTCTTTTGTTTTATGTTGCTCCGGTTTATTTATTGTTCGTTATTTGAATTCTGCATGTTACTTTTGTATGCATGATTCAATCCAGTGCATGGGCTTAGTAAGTCGGATTAAAGGTCCCTTATTTGGAGGGGTTAAAATCCTTTACCACAATGCTTTGCCGCGCCGGTTGATGTGTGTTCGGTTGGATATAAGATATGTTCAATCGGATATACTAAGTGTGATATGATTGTCTTTATTTTTGTATGCATGATATGATCGAGCGCATGGGCTTAGTAAGTGCGATGAAAGGTCCTCTAATTGAAGAGGTTAAAATCCTTTACCATGATGCTTTACCGCGCCGATTAACGTTTATTCGGTTGAATGTAAGATGTGTTCAATCGGGTACATGAAGTCTAAGGTTATTGTCTTTATTTTTATATGCATTGAGATAAGCGCATGGGCTTAGTAAGTGCAATGAAAGGTCCTCTAATTGAAGAGGTTAAAATCCTTCGCCACGATGCTTCGCCGCGCTTCATATTTCGCTATTTACTTTTTTATGTATATATTGCGTCACATTTTGTGCATCAGGTCTGTTCCCGTTCGAACGCGTTTTCGAACGCTATACGAATGCGAACCTTCTATTTCCCATTCGAACGTATTTTACAAACGCTACTCGAACGCGCATGCATTTTGTTTCATCAGGTCTGGATCCGTTCGAACGCGTTATCGAACCCTATACGAATGCGAACCTTCTGTTTCCTGTTCGAACGCGTTTTACAAACGCTACTCGAACGCGCATGCATTTTGTATCATCAGGTCTGGTACCGTTCGAACGCGTTATCAAACGTTATACGAACGCGAACCTTCTGTTTACCGTTCGAACGCGTTTACGAACGCTACACGAATGCGCACACACTGAACTAAGTCTGTCTCATCATATTTCATGCACAACTGCCTTTTGGGTGATCTCCCTTGCATTATGTAGCCAATCATATTATTTGTATTCCTGCATTTATCCATTCGATGTGTTCTTAGGATGATATTCAAGCATGATTAGGCTGTTAGCATGTTATTTGGTTAATATATTCATGAGATAGTACTCAAGTATGATTAGGTTGTTCTTAGTTTTCCCTACCATATGATTGAGAAATGTTCGTGAGATTGCCATGTGATGTTGCATGTTGTGATGATTGATTTCATGCATGTGGATTTAGAAGCATGATACTCTTGGAAATAAGTGTTACTTAGGCCTGATTAAATTATTACACAAATCCTTTCATTACAAGTGACATAAGTAAGGGACCATTCCGAACCCAACGGTTTGAGGTCTTCCCTTGTGAGGGGTGAGTGCGGCCTTAAATCTCATTTTCCCGGTTCACACCGGGTGGCGACTCCATTATTCTCCGGTTTAGTCCTCCGTCGCTACTCCGTACTCCCAACCGGGCCGCGAGCCCGGGACAACATGCGTCGCCCCAGATCCTGTGTCCCACAAGCATGATCCAGAAAATTGCAGGAATTTATGAAGTTGGAGCCAACTCAGTAGTGAATACTAGGTTGGATCAAATGTGCAAATGTCTGGAAACACTCAGCGCGCAAGTTGTAAACATTGCCGGAGCCACAAGTTCACCTTATGGAGGAGGACTAGAGCCAAATCAACAAGAAGAGACGGTGAATTATATCAACAATTTCAACAGACATGGGAACAATCCATATTCCAACACCTACAACCCATGGTGGAGGAATCATCTCAATTTTTCATGGAGCAACAATTCAGGGCAAAAGAACTATCCACCACATGGATTCCAAAAACAAAACAAAGGCTATGAGTTTGAAAAAGAACCAGAAATGAAAGAATGGATTGTAGAGATGTTCAAAAAATAACAAGCAACATATGATGCTATGTTTCAAAGCCAATATGCTCTATCAAAGCACTAGAGAATCAAATTGGACAACTGTCCAATGCTCAGAGTTACAGACCACCGAGAAATCTTCCCAGCAACACATAACCAAATCTAAGGAACATAGGGAATGAGCAGTGTCATGCCATCATTTTAAAAAGCGGTACTGAAATCAACAAAGATGTTGGAATCAAGGCATCCATTGAGGAAGTTCCAAAAGAAGTTGTTCCACAGACGGTGGAAAAAGAAGCAAAGGAAAAAGGACCAGAAAGAATCATACTACCTCCATATTTTCCACAACATCTCAAGAAAAACAAACTGGACAAGCAGTTTGCTCGATTCTTGGAGGTGTTCAAAAAGCCGCATATCAACATTCCATTTGTAGAAGCTTTGGAACAAATGCCCAGCTATGTCAAATTCATGAAAGACATTCTTTCATGAAAACAGAGATTGGGAGATTACGAGACAGTAGCATTAATGGAAGAGTGCAGCGCCATCATTCAGAGGAAGCTTCCCCCAAAGTTGAAAGATTATGACAGTTTCACCATTCCTTGCATCATATGAGAACATAACTTTGGTAGGGCTTTGTGTGATCTAGGTACAAGTGTTAACTTGATGCTTTTTTCTATTTTCAGGAAATTGCATATTCGAGAAACAATGCCCACATCAGTCTCTCTGCAACTTACTGATAGAAGGTACAAGACCATTATTGATGTACAAAAAAGAGAACTAACCATGAGGGTACAAGACCAAGAAGTAAAATTCAATGTTTTCAAAGCCATGGAATTCATGGATGATGGAAAGAATGAGGAATGTTTCAGACTTGATGTGATACATAGTACCATCCAGAACTCTAATGTAATGCAAAGTTCTACTGACAAACTGTCTGTGGAGCCTGAAGATAAAGCATTCTGCGTACTGAAGAAGCCTATTCTTTCACTATAAGCAACATAAGAGAAACTGTTCCACTAGCTCAAAGAATTGGAGGAATTTCACATACAGCATTTTAAGAATGCTAAACTGTACAAAGAAAAGGCCAAGAAGAGACATGATGAGTAGTTAGTGCGCATACCACTAGAACCAGGGCAGAGGGTACTGTTAAACAAATCAAGGTTGAAACTCTTCCCATGGAAGCCAAAATCACGGTGGTTAGGTCCATTCCTAATCACCAAGGTTTTACCAGATAGAGCCATTGAGATACATGATCCCGACTCCAACAAAACATTCAAGGTTAAAAACAAACGTGTCAAGCACTACTGAGGAGAATCATTTGAGCGACAAAAAGAAAGTGTCACACTTTCAGATCTAGCCTAACATTCGGGCATTCATGTCTAGCTGACGACGTTAAAATTAGTGCTCGCTGGGAGGCAACCCATGCAATTTGTGTATATATTGTGATTTGGTGTGTTTTATTTTTGTGTGTTTAATTGTGTAGGTAAAGTAAGATTTTAGGATGGAAGAAGTTCTCGCAAATCTTCACAAGCAATTTCCTTCTCTCCCTCAAAGTCTATGATAAAAGTCTACAAAGCTCGCTTGGAACGGATGAGACTACTGATGATCAAAGGTATTCCTACTGACATTCGTTGGATTATTGAAGCACGAGTCCGATTGGCAGGTGAGTCTTCTGACTCTTTTATTTCACATCTGTATGGTTTAGGAAGAAGCACCTATGCTAAAGGATAAGAGCTAAAAGAATGGGTGTTTGTTATAAATGTGCTCGCATGACATGTAATACTCTTTGTCGTTCTTTAGGAATGATGTCTGATAACCGTGAAGATAAAATTAAATTCATTAGGGATAGCTTGAGTAAGGAGTCTTTGGATGACATATCTAAGACTCTTGAGACGCATCCCAGTGGATATGTGCATCATGTAATTCATATGTTATATACACAATTCCGAAAAGAAAGACAACAGTTAAGTCTCGGGAATCTGACTCTAAAAGACCCTGTTTGTCAATTTATAAGAAAATTGGATGTGAAGCTTGTCTCTGATGCATAGATGTCATTCAAAGCCGTTACTTCCTGTAAATATTATATCTATTTGTCTTTTCCTAATAATTTTGTTTTGTTTTATTATTTTCTTTTATTTTCTCTGACAGGATCCAGACTTTTTGACCTTTCACGATTTCTTTTATTGTTTTGCTAATAATCTTTCTTTGGCAGATACTAGTGCTATTATTACTCACCCATTTTCAGGTGTTATAAATTCAACTCATCCTTGCACTTTTTAAGGCATCCAGATTTGAGAAAAGAAACATACATAAAATGGAAGCCACTTCAAGAAGACGAGTTGTAAATATATGTGTCTTTTGTGGTACTAGTATTGGTACTAACCCACAATACGTAGCAGCAACACATGAATTGGGTCGAGTCTTAGCTGAAAGGAATATGCACCTAGTATATGGCGGTGACAATCTTGGACTAATGGGGATCGTTTCAAAGGCCGTACCGGATGAAGGCAGTCAAGTTTTGGGAATCATCCCAAAACCCTTAGGGGAGGCGAATCTGATAGGACCATCAAACATAGAGGAACTAATTGTGCCATTTATGTCTGAATGACTGGTAGAAATGATTAACCATGTTGATGTTTTTATTGCTTTGCCAGGTGGCTTGGGTACGATGGAGGAAATCTTTACAGTATTATCTTGGGCGAACTTGAACATACACCATAAATCGATTGGACTGTTTAACGCTGATGGATTCTATGATTTTCTTTGTGTATTTCTTGACGATGCCCAGAGAAATGGGTTCGTGTCAAAACCTTTAAAAGAACTCATTTTCATTGCCAGGACTGCCCCAGATTTAATTGTCCAAATCTTAGCCTTTGAACCACAAATTGACCCTATCCTTTCCAAGATAAACTGGTCCGATAATGATCGTGGTAAGAAGCGTCAGATAAATCTGGATCTTAACCTTTAATTTTCATTTTAAATGTAGAATTTCAGCTAACCAGGTACTATCTTCTAAACTCATCTTCTACTTTTTAAGACATTGGGGATAATGTCTCATTTAGGTTTGGGGGTGGGGAATAGTTGACCAGTATCTTATTTTTTATGTTGTTTTTATTTTTAGTCCAAAATTTTCAAAAAATTCAAAAAAAAAATTGAAAAATTTTACAAAAAAATAAAATAAAAAATTCTGTGTTTTTAATTTGATTAATCAGGTGAAATTGGTGTGAGATAGCTGTATAAGGAATTTCCACTCCTGAGACGTATCACCACCTACTTCGGAACAAGTTAATTTTTGTTTATTTCATTTTGAGTTATTTAATTTGTAAATTCTCCATAATACTGACTAAAAATGGATCTTCATATGCTCAGTTGACAGATATTATCAAAATACATGGTAACATACGGACATGAGTTGTAATTGACAAGTTTGTAATATTCAGTGCTCTGGTTTAATTGGAGAAAGCATCTTAAAAAAGCGATGGGATATAAAAAAAAAAGTATGAGATCCGAGTTATTAAGTTCGTAGGGGTGTTATAACACCTAGTGCCCTAAAACCAACTGGTTTGGGAGTCAATGACCCAAAGCTCGCTACATGGATCGAAGATGTTAGAAAAAAATATATATATCTGAAGTCTGAGTAATTAAGTCCGTAGGGGTGTCTTAACATCTGGTGCCCTAAAGCCAACTGGTTTGAGAGTCACTGTCCTAAAGTTCGCTACATGGATGTAAGATATTGTATATAAATAAAAAAAATAAACTAAAAAAATAAAAAATAATAAAAAATCAAAAAAATCAGAAAAATTATTCCATTGCTAAAAAAGGTGTGAATTCTGATATAATTTTAGGACAAAAATATTACCTTCTTTTCAACTACACTTGTGACTATTGTGGGGAAAAATGAGTTGATTAATATTTTGTTGGCTGTGTATATGAAGAATGGTAAAAATAATCGGAGAATTTACTTATTCGGTAATTTAAAAATAAAGATAACAACTCTTAACTTGGATAAGAAGTTTCACCTGTTTAGTCACTAACTTGTTTATTATATTTTCTCTTGTCTTTTTGTTTTTGTGCGCATTAGTTTTACTATCTTTTTACTTTTGTAAATCGTTTGTGGGTATCGTTGTTGTAAGCCCTCACGAGACTACAACTCGTCCACTAGGGACACCTAGGGGTTTAAAGGCTTGTTGCATACGCTAAATGCAACCGTGATCCCTACGAAAGTGGCTTAGCTTAATTTTATTTTAAAGATGTTTATGTTATTTTATTTTGTTGTTTTGCTCGAGGACTAGCAAAATGTTAGGTTTGAGCGTGTGATGAGTGGTAAATGTATCACTACTTCCCACTCATTTGTCCTAATATTTTGTATAGTTTCTTGAGTTTTGAGAATATTTTGATGTGTTTTGTGTTATTTTGTAGATAAATAAAGCTTCAGGACTCTTGGAATCAATTTAGGGCCAAAACAATGAAAAATGGATAAAAAGGGCAAAATGGTAATTCTTCTGCGTTGCGACCGCTACCGTGTGCCGCCTACTAAAATGCGTCGTGCCACGTGTCTCAATCTGATAAGTCTACTAACATGCGCCGTATGCTAACGTGTGCCTGCCACGTGTCAACATCACAATAGATCTGCTAACGTGCATCGTGCCACGTGTCACCATCATATGCTACCGACAATCGCCATCGCCATGTGTTGTCTACGTGTCGTCCACATGTCAACCACATGGTGTCCACATCAGTCACATGCCGAGTCAGTTTTCCACGTGTCAGCCACGTCATCATCAGCCAACTTATGCCACGTGTCACCATCACATGCTGCCGACAATCCACATCACCACGTCAGCACAATTTTGAGTAATCATTCAGCTATCGGCACCGCCTGCCACATGTCAGTATCTCTGCATTCCACGCCGCAATTATTGGTGTGTCGCGATGTGCAACCCTTTGTGCGTCTCGATGAGAGAGGCCTACTGACGTCTATAAATTCAGGCCGACTTTTCCATTCCAGATCCATACCTTCTTCTCTGTAATTCCTTAAGAATACTAAGAAGATTGTATCTTATTTGTTTAATTTCAGTTCTGTAATTAATTTTATTTACATTTACGCACAATACTTACATTTCTTTACTTTTTCAGTTTTTACTTTTCAGTAATGATGAGGTAATTCCCCATGCTGGGGTAAAATTTAAAGCTTTTATTATTACTATTTAGATTAATCTCCCTTAATTATAATATAATAACTATTTAAAACCTGACTTAATGAGAATACCGCTATATTGGCCGGTTGGTAATTATTTATAAATTGGTTTTAACCTGACTAAGCATGGATACCACCTGGTTGGTCGGATGCTAATTTATTATTAATTTGACTTAATCAGGTTACTGCCTATATGGTTGGTTGGTAATATCACACAAGTTAATAAATTATATTAAGAGAGATCTAAAATAATAGTAATAGAAGTGGATCCTTTAAGCCCATCAATTTCTTCTATTGTACTTTTTCCTTTTTAATTTTCAGCATTAACTTTTCAGCATTTTACTTTATGTCTTTTATTTTTAAGTTTTTACTAGTTGTAAATATGTGTTGTAGCTAAGCCCGTTATCTGGGGTTGTGGTGGAATCCAATATCACCGGTTTATAAGGGGTTACTTTATAGTTTGGGAAATATAAAGGTTTACTTATTAAGTCTTAAGCTTGATGCTTATTGTTTACTGGCCACTAATAAGATTGATCGGGTAAACTTAAAATAAACTTGACGAAGGAATTTTAGGTTTCAGCCTTAGACTTAATAGCCCACGATCTTCCTTGAGGATATATAACCCTTTAATAGATTTCCATACAGGATAGACATATACCTGTTGGGCGGGGATAGCCACAATTGAAACTTAATCTTAATGAATTCATTAACTTGGTTGACATAGACATATGGTTTAATTGGGTTACACTGGGTATTTGCATCTGACCATCGATAGAGGCTTTTGCAGAATTTCGTGTTCCAGGTTAGTAAATCAGTATATTACACAAACATGAAATAATCACTTCATCTTTAAAAAGATATTGGAAGAATTCACAACCCTTGATAGTTTAATAATATTGAATTTTCCTTAATCTACTTTCGCGCTATTTTCATTTACTTGTTTTAATTTTAAAGTCACCATCCAATCAAAACAATAAAGCTGTTAGGTACTCGTAAATATTTGGCTTCATAAATTAATAGTTTAGGTATTAAGTCCTCGTGGGATCGATACTTTTTATAGTATTCGAACGATATGTGCGCTTGCGTTATACGCGTGTGATTACGCACCGGTCAACCCCTCTAAGGGCAATCGTCTAGTGGTGGATCATCACCAGCCACGTCGTTAAATGATTCTAAGAGGTCGGTTGGAATGACATGTCTGCTGGGGTGATCTTGTGCACCTCACCATTGAGAAGTCAAAGTCATCTGATCTAATTATTTCTGGAGGCTAGTGTTGGTATTTCGTATTTCAAGATTTTCCTCCACTAAAATTCGCAGGCTTTCTTGAAGAGCAGCCAATTGGGCAGGCACAGAGTCTGAGGTGTTCTCATTGCCAGAAGCCATGTGTGTTATGGGGATCGTAGACTGATAGATATTTGCTTGTTATAAATCATTGGGGCCCCACGGTGGGCGCCAAATTATAGACGTTGAATTTCGGCCTACAATTGAGAATTTGTATGTTAGGGGCTCCAACAATCCTGTAAAATAAAGGTAAACAGAGCATAGAGTAGCTACCAACTAGTGTGGTGGACACCGTAGACACTCCAATACTCAAGTCAGTGACGGTGATTAGCAAAAGGAGAGAAGAAACAAGGCAACTCGAGTGTGAGGGCCTAAAGTTGATTGATGAATGTTGAGTGCTGAATCATGAGTCATCAGTCATCGGTTAGTGCCTCAATCCCTTGGACCCCCTCTCCTTTTATAAGTTATGAAGTAACCTTTTCGTGGACTTATGATTCCTTGAAATAGTTGAATTCCAATCCTTTTAGGAGAGGGTAATGATCAGGTGAAATCACACACGTAACGCAAGCGCACATATCGCTCAAGTAGTATAAAAATATCGATCCCACGATGACTTAATTTCTATGACGTTATTAATTATTGATGCTAATTATTTACAAGTATCTAATTAAGGTTGAGAGGGAATGTTTGATCGTTCGTCGAAGATGATTTACTAATTAAATAAATAAAAATACAAAATAAATACAAAGGAAATTAATAATAAAGAAAATATCTAGGGTTGTGAATATGCCCAATATTATTCTAATGATGAATTGATTCTCCTGTACATGTGTAATAAATCAGTTGTTAACTTGGAACACGAAGATATGCAAAAGCCTCTGTCGATGGTCAGATGCAAACACCCAAAGTAACCCAATTAACTATATATCTATGTTAATCAAGAAACTCCGAAATCATTAAGATCAAGTTCCAATTGTGGCTACCCACGCCGGCAGGTATAGGTCTATCCTGGAAGAAAATCTCTAAGATGAGATCGTGAGCTATTGAATCTAAGGCTGAAACCTAAAATCCATTCGTTAAGTTCATTTTAAGTTTACCACATCAATCTTATTGGTGATCAGGCAACAAGAAGCATTAAGATTAAGATTCAATAAATAAGCCTAATGTATTACCCATTATATTAAAAAAAATCAATTATTAACTCGTGAATATTGTGATTCATCACTTCCCTAAATTAAAAATAAAATGCTGGGATTAGGGGATCCACCTTTAATATTTCAAATCTAAAAATCTCCCTTATTATTAAATATAAATTTGCATGAATTACCAACCGACCATATATGCGATATCCAATTAAGTCAAATTTAATTTAATCCAACCGACCATAAAGGCGGTACCCAATTAAGTCAGGATTAAGAATATTTTAATTAAGTCCAACCGACCATAAATGCGGTATCAGATTAATTCAGGTTTTAGGATAATTTATATATTATAATTTAAGGGAGATTAATCTAAATTATTCATATTAAAAGTTTCACCCTTCCCCAGCAGAAATTAACTACAAATCATAAAAGAAAGATAAAATAAATAAACTATTATACTACTACTAAAAATAAAAATACATTACTATTAATATATACAAACAAGATATAATCCTCAGTTCCTTATTAAGAAATCTAAGGAAAGTATGGAAATTCTAAATGAAATCAGCTTCAATTTATAAGAAAAATTCGGGCTTGCACGTGCGACTTGTGAAGACTTGCGTGTCGCGATGCGTGTTGATTAATGACACGTGTACGCGGCTTGTTGAGATGTTGACACATGGTACACGTTTTTCGATGCATCACGACACAGAAGGTTATGCGCGGTGCGACGTGTGATACAGTGATGATGCAATGATGATGCAAGTGATGACGCGTGTCGGCAGCTGAATTATTGGTGCGCATCGCGATGCAGTGAAGGTTTCACGTTGTGACACGTGAACAGTAAATTACCTAATTTGCCATTTTTTGTCCATTTTTCGTCGTTTTAGCCCCGAGTTGATTCCATTGAGTCCCTAAACTTTATTTATCTGTAAAATACACAAAAACACATCAAAACGTTCATAGAACCCGAGAAACCATACAAAATATTAGGTCAAAAGGGCGGTAAATATTGATATATTTTTCGCTCATCAGACAGTGGAGTTAGGATTGAATTAGAGGATTCTAGATGTCTTGAGATTAAGTGTAATCCCATTTGTATTTGGATTGGTCAAAATAATTAGTTTCCTCGTTGGAAAATGATTAGTTCTAGCAATGTCTACTGAGACACAACATAACATGGTCTGTGGTTTTTAGAGGCCTTTCAAGTAGCATGGGCCTATTATCTTTGGGGGCATATGGGCTCGTGGGCCCTACATATGAGTCATGTGCAGATTCATCTTTCAGTGTCTGGATTCGTGTGGATTGGGCCTCGGTGGCAGCCCATACCACCTTTATTGGCTAGATGAAGGCCATAGGTCATATTTTGGTGCATGTATGATATTGGGCCTGAGACATAATGATATTTGGGTCTCTGTCCCAAATTTGACCTATACAGTTTGTCCTCTACTCTCTATGTCAAGACGTCATTGGCTTGGAGAGTATTCAACGAGTATGTCCTCTAGAGTTTGATTAAAAGCATGTGAGCGTACCTAGACGTTGATGTCGCTTGGACCAGACGATGGTCATGTCATGTTCGACCAAACCAAATAAAAATATGGGATAATCCTCAGTCGACCAGACCTGATGATGGTCCAGGAGATTCTTCGATTGTCTAAACCAGATGAAGGTCATGGAGAATGTACTGTCGATTGGACTTGATGATGGTCCAAGATAATATCTAGTCGACTAGACCTGCTGAAGGTCTGAGGGAGTCTTCAACTTGACTCGATAAGGGTCTCAGGGAAATTTCTCATCGACTGGACTAGATGAAGGTCCAGGATAATCTTTAGTCGACCAGATTTGCTGAAGGTCTGGGGGAGTCTTCGACCTGACTTGACGAGGGTCTCGAGAAATATTTCTCTCGACTGGACCAGATGAAGGTCCAAGATAATCTCTAGTCGAGCAGACCTGAAGAAGGTCTGGGGGAGTTTTCAACCTAAGCCGACGAGGGTCATAGGTGTTGGGGCGGATGTAAGACCCCCATTGGATCGGTTCCCCGTGTAGCAGAAGTGGGTCTAACCCATGAATATCAAGTATGTGTTTCTTTTTTAAATAATTTAATAGAATACTATATTTCATTACGAGTGTTTAGGAAGAATCATGATGAATTGGAATCCGAAAAAACTAAAATTTGAGAAAATCAGAGAGAGCGCACACTGTCCAGGCCATGCGTGCACATGCGCGCAAGCAGCATGCAAAACATGTTGCTTGAGGCGCATGTAGCTGCGCACTTGTACAACTATCTAGGAATTCGCTAAGGTTTGACAATAAAAAGGCTAGTATCGATTAGATGTTTTCTTATTGTCATGCTCGTCTTGTCAATATTGCTTACCTTTTTCCGGATTTTGAGTACTTTGTCATGAAAGAGCCCTTTTTGTTGGAGTTGGTGCTTAGAGCGCCAATCCAAATAATATATTGTATATTATATTTTATTATTTATGAATAAAAAACTACAATTTCATTTCAACTCTGTTAATAGTAATTTATGCCATAATGCATATTAGATTGATATATAAATATGTTGAGAATGACATCGACTTTAGAATAATCATGTAGTAATACAGGACACTGGGTGGTCCAACATTGGGATAATATTACTATTATAAACTATTCTTAAAGTAAATATTCATAGTCGTTGGTTTTGGAATACGGTCAAATTCCTAAAACCTAGAAGACTATCACATGTCATATATTGAAATTAGAGTTCCAATTGTTTAACCTGATGTACCATGAGCAAGGGAAACTCGTATAGACATGTGGGTATTCATTGCAATGAATACTAAATGACTCACAAATGATTCATAATAGTTGGAAGTACACACCACTGTCAATACGAATCTCCTCGAGTCGAGTAGCATATGTAATCCTTTAACTATAGGATAACATTGATTTTATGTATGATCCTCCACACTTTTATGCCATATATGTCAAAGACCTTTCATAGTCTGACCGATAGATGTTCACTAGGTATGTACTGATGTACTTGTTAATCAAATGCGTATCAAGTTAGGATTTTTCGGCCCCATATATGTACCCTAATGGGTTAAGGTATCCATGTGAGTAAGTCCCGATTCATAAGACTTTGGCCAAAGCCGATCACCTAGGATGGATCACATATATCAGAAATAGTATTTTGATTAGTTGTAAAGAATTATGGACATATCGACAATATGAGATGTACGCCTCAGAAATTTGACGGTGTAATATAAGTTTCTAAGCACAACTTGGATATCCCACGACGAAGATATTATTAAACATATGTGATGACCTTGACTTGTATAGTCCAGCAAGGTCATTCGTGTTCTTCGTGAATTCGGAGGTGGCCGAATTACGTACATATGAGCTAGGCTTATATGACGAACGTGTCTGGACTTAAAGAGTCCCACAATATTAAGTGTACTCATTGAGCACTTGGGTAGCCGACAATATTTGATATTATAATATCAATTAAAATAATAAAGTGTTATTGGATAACATTAATTATTTACTTTGACTCAATTGTATTAATTGGATTAATCTAAAATACACAAAGGCTTTGTTTTAATTTCATAAATATCTCTACCGTTGGAGGATATTTTGGTAATTATAAAATATATAATAATAGATGTATTTGACTTGATTTAATTGGAATAAATCAAAGTGGTAGACAATGAGCTAATCAATTGGTGAAAATTTGTTTAGATTTAATTGGATTAAATCTAAGTGGTAGACTAAGGTGATTCGCCACATCTAATTATACATATTTGGACAAATTGGTTTAAGCCCACCTAAAAGTTGATTAAAACTTTTATTAATTAAAAAAATGCATAAGCTTCACTATAAAAGGCAAGCTTGAGCAAGTTTTTAAGCAAGCAAGCATTAAGGAAAACATAAGAAAAATTAGCTTAAAGAAATGTTCAGAGAAGCTTTAAAAGTTCTCTACATTTTTCAACAAGAAAGAGAAAATTACATCTTTGGTTCAAGCTTTCTAGGTAAGTTTGATCTTCTCTAATAAGCTATGTTTTTGTGTTTGATACATAATAATATAGCTTGAAGTTGATATTAGGCTTATAAATTATCTACGGATACTTTGGAAGCATAAACACAATATGCTTGTGATTGGGTCAAAATTTTTATGTTGGACATAAACATAAAATTAAAGTTTGGAACTCTAGATGATAGCTTGGAGCTATGACTACCATTCTAGAATCATTTTAATACCTTTGAGTGACCTAGAATTGTTTACGAGTCACTTCATTGTAGGATTCTAATTTGATTTGTGTTTTGGATTCAAAATTTATACATATATAAATATATATATTTAAAATAAATTTATATTCTTGTAAAAATATTTTATATTTTGAAAAATATTATTTTGTTATATAACATGTGTTGATGTTGGTTTTGATGTTAAAAATTAAATTTTGGGTGTTTGAAAGCATTTAAGGAATGATGAAAATAAATTGGGTTAAAAATCCTATTTTATCAGTTCTCTGTTTCCAGAGCGCTGATGAAATGAAAACAATTCCAAAAAAAAAAGTATGGCAGCGCACAGTGCGCGCGCTTGCAAATTTTTATTTTCTCCCGTTTTTTATTTTCCGGACTCCGATTCAGCCCCGATTCTTTCCTATGCACTTGTAATAAAATATAGTATTCCATTAAATTATTTAAAAATACACCCATGCTTGATATCCACGGGTTAGACCCACTTTCGATGCGTGAGACACCGATCCGACCTAAGGGGTTCCACAACCGCCCCAACAGAATGGTATTAGCGTAGGTCTTAACCACACAACATATGTATTTGAACCCATGCCTCTATAATTTTAATTTAATTATGCATAAGTCATATTGGATAAGTATTGCATGTTTTAAATTAATTTTTTTTTGACCCAAACATATTAATGACTTGATTGTCATAAATCTCTCATGATTATGTGATTACTTTTAAGTAATAGTATTAATAATGTTGGAGCATTATTGGATGGTACCTCTTGTTAATACGGAGATGAATGAGTTTTTATTACTTATGCCCAATACCGTCATTATCGTGAGGGTATAAATGGTCGGAACTTAGATAGCTCCGGTAAAACATTAGATGTAATGTGATGAGTTGACGTAGTCACCCAATACCGTCATTATTGTGAGGGTGTACTTGTTGGAGTTAGTACTTAGAGCGTCAATCCGAATAATATATTGTACATTATATTTTATTGTTTTTAAAAATAAAATAACTACATTTTCATTTCAAACCTTATTAATGGTAATGTCATTATGCATATTAGATTGATATATAAATATGCTACGAATGACATCGACCTTAGAATAGTCATGTAGTAATACTGGATACTGGGTAATCCGATATTGGGATAGTATTACTATTATAAAATATTCTTAAAGTAAATATTCAAAGTCGTTGATTTTGGAATAAGGTCGAATTCCTATAACCTATTAGACTATCACATGTCGTATATTGGAATTGGAGTTCCAATGGTTTAACCTAATGTAACATGAGCAATGGAAGCTCGTATAGACATGTGGGTATTCGTTGGAGCGATTATTGAATGACTCAAAGGTGATTCCTAATAGTTGAAAGTACATACCACCGTCAATATGAATCTCCTCGAGTCGAGTAGCATATGTGATCCTTTGATTATATGATAACATTGATTTTGTGTATGATCCTCCACATTTTGATGCCATATATGTTATAGACCTTTCATGGTCTAACCGCTAGATGTCGTTGGGTGTGGACCGATGCACTCGTTAATCAAGTATGTATAAAGATAGGATCTGTCGGTCCGTATGTGTATAATAAGGGGTTTAGATATCCATGTGAGTAAGTCACGATTCTTAAGACTTTGGCCCAAGCCGATCACCTAGGGTGAATCACATATATTAGAAATGGTGTTCTGATTAGTTGTAAAGAATCGTGGACATGTCAACATGAGATATGTGCCTCGGAAACTTGACGGTGTAATCTATGTTTCCTAAGCACAACTCAGATAGCCTACGACAGATGAATTGCTAAACATATGTGATGACCTCGAATTGTATATTTCATAAAGATCATTCTTGTTATTCGGGAATTCGGAGGTGGTTGAATTATGTACAAATGAGTTAGGCTTATATGACGAACGTGCCTGGACTTAGAGAGTCCCACAATATGAAATGTACTCGTTAAACACTTGGATAGCCGATAATGTTTGATAATAAATAATATTTGATATTACAATTATCAATTAAAATAATTAAGTGTTATTTGATAATATTAATTATTTACTTTGACCCAATTGGATTAACTGGGTTAATCCAAAATCACACAAGGGATTGTTGTAATTTCATAAATATCTCTACCATTGGAGGATATTTTGATAATTACAAATATGTAATAGTAGGTGTATTTTGTTTGATTTAATTGGATTAAATCAAAGTGGTAGACAATCAACTAATTCATTGGTTAAACTTTGTCTTGATTTAATTGGATTAAATCAAAGTGATAGACAATCAACTAATCCATTGGTTAAACTTTGTCTTGATTTAATTGGATTAAATCAAAGTGGTAGACAAAGGTGATTAGTCACGCCTAATTATGCATATTTGGACATATTGGATTAAGCCCACCTAAAAGTTGATTAAGACTTTTATTAATTAAAAATTGCATAAGTTTTTCTATAAAAGACAAGCTTGAGCAAGTTTTTAATTAAGCTTATTCTTAAGAAAGTTGAGCTTGTGAAAGCTAAAACAAGCAAGAAATAAAAATATTAGCAAAAGTAAAAGAAGTGTTTAGAGAAGTTTTGAAAGTTCTCTACAATATTTCAACAAGGAGAAATCAAGATTGGATCTTGGAATCAAGCTTACTGATATTGGAATTAAGATTGGATCTTGGAATTGTTGGGGTTTTAGGGGCAGAATCCGGTAACGCAGCGGAAACGGTGGAAAATCAAATTTTCTGATTTCAAAACTTTTATCGGATTAATTAAATAAACATATTTATTTAATTACCCAATAATAAAATTATGAAATAAAATTCAATAAATCAAATTTATGTGAATTTACCGAATTGCCCTTACACTTGTCATTTTGTTCATTTTAGTCCGAAATTGTTCAAATCAATTTTGGATGATTCTAAATCATTTCTAAGATGAATTTAACATGTCCCAAATGTCAAAACACCAAAAGCAACAAAAATCCCAATTTTGAGCCATAAGGTCGAGAGCCTCACAAAAGGGGGGGGGGATTGTGCATTTTGCACTTCCATGGTTCTAAACCATCAAGGAAAAATCCAATCAACCCAATATTTTACATGAATCATATAAACACATAAATACACCATATAAATGAAAATCCCCAAATTTGGAAGTGGTCTTAAACCCTAATTTTTCAATTTCTTCAAATTGGACAAATTAGACCAAATTGGTTAAATCAGTTACTTTAATCATCATTCTTCCATCCAAATCAAGTCTCAACGCAATGAAATAACTATAGAAAAATTCTAGGTCATTTAAGAGTGGGTCAATAACTCTAGAATGTCAACAAGGTTCTAAAACCTTAAAAGAATGCTTATTACTACACTAGTAATAAACTTCCAACATCATACATGCATATCACCTTCATCAAACTTTTATCCATCAAAAGTACAAAGAATAAAGAATAAAAAAACTCAAGAACATCACAAGATGTTGCCCACAACAAGAGGAACAAATTACTCTCTAATGGAAGGTTGGAAATACTTACTAAATTCCAAGCTTTTCCTTGATTTTCTTTTCTTTTCTCTCTACCTTCTTTGTCTTGTTTTAATGGAGTTTTTTAAAGTGAATTAAGTCATTAAACCCTAAAATAAAAGAAACAATATATACTTGTTTTAACTTAGCCTTGGCCGAATTTGGCCTTAACCAAAACAAGAAAATTAATTTCAATTTAATTTGGATTTCATTAATAAACTTGATAAAATATCCAAAACACTTTAAGGATATTTCTAATTAAGTCAACAAAGGCAACTTAGCCATTTAAAACAAATATCTAATCTTAAGATATTTATATTTTAATTAATTTAATCATTTAACAATTAAATAATTAATTAATTAATTAAATAAAAATATATTAAATATATGTATAATATTTACATTAAATATTAAATACATATATTCATTTATGATATTGGTCAAATATCTCAATTTGACAATTAATTAATGTGTATTTAAATTAATCAAGTATTAAATATAAATACACAATAATTAAGGAAATTACTATCGGGTCCTTTCACATGTATTTTGCGTTTAACCTTTAAACGACTTTATAAATAATCAATATCATTTATAATTGTTGCCCTAGTGCTCTACGAGTATATTTCATTATTGAGACTCTCTAGATTCAGGCATATCCGTCACGAAATCCAATTTCGTGTCCATAATTTATCCACCCGTAAATTATGACGATCACCGATAAACTCGCTGAATCATACAGGTCGAGGTCATGACAAATGTATAATTCCTCTGTCACAGGTATCCGGATAAATCCCAGAGATATAGATGTAAACGTCAAATCTCTATAGGGATTATCCAGTCGACTATTCTATTAGCAATCTCAAAAAGAACATTTAGAACTAGCTTCTAAATTGTACCACGGGCCCATGGTTTTTATCTGATTGCTAATCATATGGACTACCTATGCTCTGATACACAGAACTGACGGATCCTATCTCGATACACACAGGACACCCTGAGGATCTATCTACACCCAACGAACAGGCGGAGGTCTGATCTTAATAGATCGGTGACGTGACTGCCATCTAAGTGTAGAAGATGTCTCATGCGCCCACAGTGGTATCTCAAGTCGAAGAATCATAAGTGCTACTCAACCCGATAAGATTCTTATTGACGTTGGTGTACCATCCATTAAGAATCTTCGGTGAGTCGTTCAGTGTTTATCCACTATAAACACCTACACGTCTATACGAGTCTCCCTAGACTCATGGTTCATTGGGATAAACCATCGAACCAAGTCTCGATATACGACATGTACTGGTCTCAACAGATTTTACTAACCGACCCGTGTTAGTGAATCTTGACCAGGAACTGTATTTGATAATATAAATTTAGCAGTGACACTTCCCAATGTCAATTACAAACTATCTTTGTAACTGTGTACTGCATTATATATTATCGGGCCTTTGTCTAATATATACATATCACTAAACCACATTTAGTTTCAATCTAATCGTAATCAGATTTTATACGTATATAACAACAAGAGGTGCAACCATAAATAAGTAATATTATGGAAAAAAAGATTGTTCATATTCATGAATCAGACATAAATACGATCCGGATTGGCGCTCTGAGCACGAACCCAAACAGGAATCAAGCTTGCTAGCTTTGGAAGTTCTCTACAACATTCAACAAGGAGAAAAAGAATGGATCTTGAAATCAAGCTTACTAGGTAAATTTGATATTCTCTAAAGCTATGTTTATCATTAATGAGTTATCATTAGTGAAACATATAGTGATGTATTATGTATTGGATACATAATAACATATTTTGATGTTGAAATTAGGCTAATAAATTATGTATGGATGCTTTGGAAGTATAAACACAAGATGCTTCTGATTGGGTCAAAATATTTATGTTGGACATAACTATAAAATTAGAGTTTGGAACTCTAGATAATAGCTTGGAGCTTTGGCTACCATTTTAGAATCACTTGACCACCTTTGAGTGACATAGAATTATTCATGAGTCATTTCATTGTGCAATTCTATTTTGGTTTGTGTTTGGATTCAAAGATATACATATATATATTTTTAGAATATATATATATATGTTTGTTGTATAACATGTGTTGAGGTTGATTTTGAAATTAAAATTATTTTGGGTGGTGTTTTTAAACGTGTTTAAGGATTTAAAAAAAATGAATGATCAAAATGCACAACACAGCTACGCATGATGCATTGGACAAGCTGGCTGCTTTCGCAAGCAAGTTGAACATGCTTGCGCAAGCGTGCGCTACGCTCGCTGGGCGCCCACCACTCGCAGGACCTGGTTTTTTTTTATCCCGTTTTGGTTTTTTTGATATCCGATTCATCCCTAATTTTTTCCTATACACTCGTAATGGAATATAATATTTCATTAAAATATTTAAAAATTCACCTATGCTTAATTACCACGGTTTAGACTCATTTCCGTTGCGTGGGGTATCGATTTGATCATAAGGGTCCCATTGTAAGGGTTCTATATGGAATTACAAGGTTAGCGCAGCGGAACGCGGAAAACAGAATTTTCCGATTTCAAAAATTTTTCTAGGATCAATTAAATAAACTTATTTATTTAATTAACCAATACTTAAAATCTGAAATTTTAACCCAAGAAATCAAATTTCTATTAATTACCGATTTACCCCAAAATTTTACAATTTGATCATTTTGATCCTTAAATAGTCAAAAATATATTTAATTGATTTCAAATCAATCCCAAAATAATTTATACATGTTTAATACATGAAAATACAATTTGCAACACAAACCCCAAATTTTTCTACAAAAGCCGAGAGCACCTCTGAACTTTTCTTCATTCTGATTTGGCCCCAAATGTTCAAAACATATAAAGATCAAATTCAATCAATCCCAAATTTAATATACATCAAATATACATGAAATTACATCACATATATGAAAAGCCTTAAAATCGGATTAGGTTAGAACCCTAATTTCATAAATTACTCAAATTACACAATTTACATTAAATTGATTTAATTCAACACTTTAATTAATCCAATACCACACCAATCAAGTCTCACCATCATGAAACAACTCAAGAATAATTCTAGGTTAATTATGAATGGCTAAACTATTAGTGTGTCCAACACATCCCAAGGATCCTAAACATGATTCTAGTGTGAATTAAACAAGTGGAGTTGCGGAAATACTCACTTTGACCGGATGTGAAATTTCAAAAATTCTTTGGATGTAGAAGCTCCAAGCTTTGTATTTGAGTTCCAAACTCTTGGGTGAGTTTCCCTATCACCTTGATTTAACTCTTTAAGTGTTAGCTTGATGAATTTTTGCAAAAAAAATTCAAGAACAATAGGGGAATGGTTCGGCCAAGAGAGGGAGGATAGAAGATGAGTGAATAGTTCACTTTTCCAAAAGTTGGTGTTATATTTTCCAAAAACAAGACTTAGTGTGTTGGAAAGAAAAATACATTAAATGCATCCAACTACTTCCATCAAATGTGTGACAATTGATGTATGTAAAGTGGGTCCCACCACTTTAAA
>SKCR01044726.1:0-47771 GCA_019454045.1 Zanthoxylum bungeanum
TGACACTCTAAGCCATTGCATGGTTTATGTTATGGATTTATTATTAATTTAATAAATTATAACATAAATATAAATTGATTTTTGGTAATACAAAGATTAATTAATCAAAAACATTTTCACAAAATTCTCTCTTCTCTCTCAAATTGCCGTGAGTTCCATTGACAAGGGCAAGGAAGATTGATCTTCCACTTCTCCATTTTTGCTAGCACAAGCAAGGGATCAAAAGAGGTGATAGGGAAACCATCAAAGAGCTTGGAATACAAGAGCTTGGAGCTTGAAGTGTTCTTCTTCCTCTTGGCCGAAACCAACCAACCAACTTGGAGCTTGGAGATTCAAAGGTTTTGTTCATCTTCTTCATCACATCACTTTGTAAGTATGATTCCGCCATGCTTCAAGTCTTTTATATATATTCATTTTAGTATTTCATATGCTTAATCTTTGTTTGGGACCTATATAATAGAAACCAACAAATCTCATAGAGGATAACGAACCGGCTACTTATGGGGAAGCGATACAAGGTATCGACTCCGGTTTATTGCAAGATGCCATGAAGTCTGAATTGGATTCCATGTACCCCAACCAAGTTTGGACACTAGTTGATGCACAGAAGGCGTAAAGCCTATTGGATGCAAATGGGTCTTCAAGAAGAAGACCAACATTGATGGCAACGTACAAACGTACAAATCTAGGCTTGTAGCGAAGGGGTATCGTCAACGACATGGTGTCGATTACAATGAAACTTTCTCACCCGTTGCCATGATTAAATCCATTCGGATAATGCTTGCTATAGTTGTATATTTCGATTACGAGATATGGCAGATGGACTTCAAAACCGCTTTCCTTAACAGAAACCTTTTAGAGGATATTTAAATGCAATAGCTTGATGGTTTTGTCGTGCCGCGACTTGCAAACAAGGTTTGTAAGTTAAATCGATCCATTTATGGATTGAAGCAAGCATCGCATTCTTTTAACCAACGCTTTGGTGAGATCATAAAAGAATATGATTTCGTTCAAAGCGAGGATGATCCTTGTGTATATAAGAAGGTTAGTGGGAGAGCACTGACATTCATTGTCCTTTACGTTGATGATGTATTGCTTATTGGCAATGATATTCCAATGTTAACGTCGGTGAAAGCTTGGCTTTCGTTGAAATTCTCCATGAAAGATCTGGGAGAAGCAGCCTTTATTCTAGGAATAAAGATCTACCGGGATAGATCTAGAAAGCTGCTTGGACTCTCCCAGAGTACGTACATTGACAAAGTGTTGAAGAGATTCAACATATATTAGTCCAAGAGGGGACTGTTGCCAGTGTCATATAGCGCCACTCTATCTAAGGACATTTGTCCTAAAACTCAAGATGAGAGAGACAACATGAGTCAGATACCGTTCTCCTCGGAAGTCGGATCGATCATGTATACCATGATATGTACGCGACCTGATGTCTCCTATGTTTTGAGCATGTGTAGTTGCTATCAGGCCGATCCAGGTGAAGGTCATTGGATGGCGGTTAAGAATATCCTTAAGTATCTTAGACGAACTAAGGATGCTTTCTTAATCTATGGAGATGGAGAACTTGAGGTAACTGGGTATACCGATGCAAGTTTCCAAACCGACAAAGACGACTGTAAGTCGCAATCCGGGTACATATTTTGTTTGAATAACAAAGTTGTGAGCTGGAAATCTTCCAAGCAAGAGACTGTTGCCGATTCAACAACAGAAGCGGAGTATATCGCTGCAGCTGAAGCAGCAAAGGAGGCAGTTTGGATCCAAAAATTCGTAATTGGATTAAGAGTAGTTCTGTTAGCAGCTGAGCTCGTTCCATTGTATTGTGACAATAACGGGGCTATAGCGCAGGCTAAGGAACCGCGGTCTCTCATCAACGATCCAAGCATGTTCTTCGATGTTTCCATTTTATTCGTAAGATCATACATCGTGGCAATGTGAAGATCGAGAAGGTCGCATCAGAGGACAACATTGCAGATCCGCTGACGAAAGCCATTCCTCAGCAAAAGTTTGAGCGACATGTACATAGTTCAAGTGATAGATGCTTGAGTGACTGGCTATAGGCCAAGTGGGAGATTGTTGGAGAATTATGACCAATAGCATCACTATTTGTAAAAGACATTGGTAGTATGACTATGTGTCTATGGGAATCCGCATCAGGGTAGGTGTATTTGGTCTTAACCTGAGACTTACATCGCTAGTACTTGCGACAATGAATACGCATTGGTTTTGGTCGTCCAAGACTTTAGCAGGTTATGTGTACGTCTCTTCTGGGTTTATTGAGAATCGTAGTGTATTGGATGTGATGTCAAGACGGAAGTATCACTTCAGTCATATGGAGATGATTATCACGCAGAGATACAGAACTCGTTCTCTAAGGGTTGCAACCATCGGGATAATATGACAAGGTCATGATTATCTGATAATAAAGAGATAGTTACTAGTGATCTGATATATGCTTCGTACATGGCAGACACTATTCCAGCCACAGGCCTTGCATGTGACATCCGATACTGGATCACAATATGCAATACCACGTATACTACACCTGATATAGATCGTATATTCCATTAAGAATATTTTGGGAGAATTGCGTAGGCATGGCGCTTTGCTAGAAGCCAACATGTCTCGTAAATCGTAAAAATGTAGTATTTGGTACGTACTTGATCGGATAGTCCGACGCGGATTTACTGCCAACATATCCAGGGATCTCTTGGGTCGCTTCCCGAAGATTCACCGATGACGTATGATTTGGGCATAATTAATCTGGGATTAATTGCGGAGAGACTTTACTCGGAATTAGCGAACACGAGCCCGGGAGTGTTTGCGGGCGCACTCGCATTTGGAATCGAGTGGGGCCCACATGTCACATCACATGTCACTTCACTTTTCACCTTAAGTTGCTTTTGGTTGATGGGTTTAGGTGAAGTTGTTGATGACTTCTTTTACACTCCAAAGTCATGCCTTGAATGACTTTTACCAAACCATTTTTTGGTATATCAATTAATTGTTTTGAAAAAAATTACACAAGCCTTATCATTCTCTCTCATTGCCGAAAACAAGTAGTAAGAAAACTCTCCCAATTTTCTTCTTCATTTCACCGAATATTGAAGGAAGAAATAGAGAATTTTTTTGTCAAAAGGGCTTGCACTCATCAAAGAATCATATCAAGGTGTTAGGGAAACCAACTTGAGAGCTTGGAATCATAAGACAAAGCTTGGAGCTTGGAGGGACCCCTTGGCCGAATACAGAAAATGATCTAGGAGTTCATTTTCCTTCTCAACACATCTCAAAACCAATCATTGTAAGTGTGTTTCCGCCACTCTTCTTTGTATATTCATTCACATTTCTATGCTAAACCTAGAAACCCAACAATGGTATCTATGATCCAATTTGAGCATGAAATGAATTAGGGTAAAATTTGGGTAAAGTCAATTTGATCATGATTTGATAAAATTAATTGATTGAGTATGCTTGAATGATGATGTATTGAAGTTGTATATGATCAATTTCAAGAAAAGTTGATTGGATCAATTTGTTGCCCAAAACTAGGCTTGGCCGAATGCTTCTTGCCCTTATAAGTCATGGTATTTTTTGTTTGTTTGATCATTGGATGACTTGAAATAATTAGTTAATTTTGATTTAAAATTCATTCGGATTGAAAATGAAATCGGACATAAAATACCCACAAATGCCGTGACCTATTGAGCATGTAATGAGATTATTTTTGGTTCAAAAATGTTGGACATAAGTTGACCAAAATGAATACATAATTAATTGATTAAATTTGTATTTTGGAAATATTAATTTAGATAATTAATTGATGTATTACACTTTGGTTAATTGAATTATAAAATTTGGAATTGGACTTGTAATTGTTGTATTTGGGCATAATGGGCTTGGTTGGGCCAAGTTGGTTTAGGCCAATTGGATTAGATCCATATTGGCCCTAAATCATTCCATTAAGTCCAAATATAACAAATGGGCTTTAAAAAGTTTAATTGGGCCTTATGGGACGAAATTGGTTTCTTGGCAAATGAGGGTGATTCCTTAATTGGGCTTGGTAATTGGGTTTGACCCATATTGACCAAACCCCATGCCTTCTAAATTAATTGAAAGCCCATCAGACTTTAATTAAACAAACATTGGATGTTAGTTGGCCTTTGAGACCCGATAAGAATAGATTTGGAATCAAAGTCGTTAAAGCGCATTAAAGAAAGTGTAGTTATTTAATTTGGAATTAAATAAATGAATTAGTATTGAATACGAATTAAATTAGATTTAACGAGTAGTTCGATATAATTCAAGAATTTGTACTTTGAGTACTTATTCTCAAAAGAGTTGGACTCGCGCAAAATCAAATCGTTGTTTGAACATTGGATGATCACATAATTCAAAGATTAATTAATTGGATTAGATTGATTAAAATGCATGCTATGAATGAATACATGGATGTGTTGAATGAATAGCGTATATCATATGGATATTAGAAGGGAAATGGCAATTTTGGAAATTGTTGTAAATTTATAATTTATTAAATTGGACTTGCGTGTCCAGTATTATCTATCATTATTTCTTGTGTATTATCTCTCATTATTTCTTTGTATTCTCTTCTTACCTAATTCCCCTCAATGTAATGAGGTTTCTATTATTGTATTATGTAATTGGGTAGAAGTAGAATAGTGCTAGTCGGGGAGAGGAAATAAAGTGATTTGTTCTAGGAACAAGTTGTTAAATATCCATCCGCATATCGTTATTAATTTACTTTCGCGCCTTATTATGCTTTTAGAATGAATGCTTAAGGGTGTATGATGAAACCTAACAAAGATAATAAATTGGTTGCCAATTTACGCGAAAAACCGTCAAAACATATTAAGCGATATTTCTTTCCATTGAGTGATTCTTACTCAAGATCCAAGATTGGCATTGGTTTGTTGGCCAAAGTCAAGACCTTTGTCAATTTCAGATGTGTTTGAATCATGAAAGCTTTGTTACATATCGGTGTCTTGTCCAATTTGTGATTCGTTGGCCAAAGTCAAGATCACATCTTGTCCATCGACATTGATTACGAAGCTTTCCAACGTCAATGGGTCCCGTTTAACTGGAATCATTAATCTTGTTGTGCCAAAGCCAAGACTTAGTTGATTCAGAGGAAAAGGTTAGGAAAATATATTGGATATATTGGCATATATATTGTATATATGTTTCAGACTTGGAGGTCCACCAACCGGATCTAGGAATTGGATGAGATCCAATTGATCTTCGAGATATACCTAGTTAAATATCATACAGCTTGTTGGCCAAAGTCAAGGCTGTGCGTTATTTAACGGGATCCCAGCCCACTAGGAATTTGGATTTCCCGAGTACTCGACAGAGGGTTAGAGGCTCGCTGAAAAATAGTGGGAGGTTAGTATTGAATTTGTAATTTCGTTCAAATACTTAGCTTTACGCGCATTCAAATATTTCGTCAAAATTATTTTATTAGTTGGACTAATTTAATGTTATTTTTCTTGTAACAGTTGGACTGTACCCTACATTGTTATTTGGATAATTAGATTATCGCAGTTAAAATGACCGGAATGAGTAGTTTCCGTGACATAATCATGGGAGAGAATATCTTCAACGACACTAACTTCTCCGATTGGGAATTGAATCTAAGGATAGTCCTTGGATCCGAAAAAACTAAAAAACTAAAAAACTAAAAAACTAAAAATTAAAAAGAAAGTAGAGAGAGAAACTCTCTCTTTACATCAAAGAGATGAGAGAGAGTGGTACAACTAAAACTGAAATTTGAAGCTCTATTTATAGGCCCTGGTAGGCTTCCAGCACCGCGACGCCAAGGCATTTGGCATCGCTACGATAGCTTCTGTCGACGTGGCACGCTCTGGTTCGTCGGTTTGCAGATTCTGGATAAGCTGATAAGGTGACACGTGGCAAGGTCGTTGGGCTTCAATTATTATGACACGTGGCGGCTTCTGATTGGTCGATGAGATTCTTATCCGCCACGTGTCAGATAAGGATTAGATACTCAATGATTGATGCTGACGTGGCGGTGATGTGGCGACACGTGGGAAAAAGACTGTCGGCACCGTAGTATTGCGACACGTGGCACTTCCTGATTGGCTGATGATGACGTGGCGGTGAGGTGGCAGTTTGACTTGGTCACCTGGTGATGTGGCTGATGACGTGGCAATGACATGGAGTGACACATGGCACACGTGGCTATGGCGACTGTCGGCACCGTGGGATGCTGACACGTGGCACGGCACATGTTAGCAGTTCGGCTGTGATGGTGACACGAGGCACGGTGCACGTTAGCAAAGTCAAACTTTTCTCAGATTCTGATTTGTTGACACGGCGCACGTTAGCACTGTTCGGCGCATTTTAGGCGTATTTTCACTGTTTTGGCCCAAATCACCTCCAGAATGTCCTGAAACTTTATTTATCTTCAAAATAACACAAAACACATCAAAATATTCACAAAACTCAAGAAACTATACAAAATATTAGGTTAAATGAGTGGGAAATAGTTATAGATTTACCACTCATCATGTGTCCAAACAGAGAAACTGAATGTTGTTGGACATGGTAAGGTTAGTTATGAGTCGCTCTGAGCTACATTTTCCTTTTAGGGATACGCATTAAATAGTGCAATACATATTTTGAATAAGGTTTCATAAAATCTGTTTGACAGACTTCATATTAGATATGAACAGGAAAGAAACTGGGTTTTCTCATTCCTGAAGATTTGGGAATGCTAGGCATATGTTTGGATGATACCAAACTATAACCCAAATCGGATGAGTGCCTAATTTGTGGTTATCCTAGGGTGACCAAAGTATAGTACTTATATAACTCACAAGAGAACAATTTAATTGTTGCTCTCCATGCGGTTTTCCTAAAAAGGAATACCTAAATGCAGTGGTAAGTGGGAAGAAAGTAAAACTCGATGAAAATCGGAGTAATACTGTTCTAGGCACTGATTCCTTGATGGAACACAAAAAGTTCTTCAGGGATGAAACTGTACCACAATCTTCGAATACACAAGAACCACGTAAGTCGGAGAAAGTCAGAAAACAACCTGAGAGGTATGGGTTTATGATCTCACCTCATGTAGATGTCAATCTTATTGAGGAAGACAAACTGACTACGTATGAGGAAGTGATACAAGGTATCGACTCCCTATTATGGCAAAGTGCCATGATGTCCGAAATGGATTCCATGTATACCAACCAAGTTTGGACACTGGTTGTTGTACCGGAAGGCATTGTGCCTATTGGTACTAAATGAGTCTTCAAGGAAGACATACATGGATGGCAACATACAAACGTACAAAGCTAGGCTTGTAGCAAAAAGGTATCGTTATCAACATTGTGTCGATTACGACGAAACCTTTTATTCGTTGCCATGGTTAAATCCATTTGGATAATGCTAGCTAATGCTGCGTATTTCATTTATGAATTATGGCAGCTGAACATCAAAAATGCTTTCCTTAAATGGAAACCTTTTTGAGGATGTTTAAAACATCCTAACGGTTTTGTCGTACCAAAACATGCAAACTAGGTTTGCAAGTTAATTCGATCCATTTATGGATTGAAGCAAGCATTGCGTTCTTGGAACCAGCGTTTTGATGTAATCATAATGGTATATGATTTAATTCAAAACAAAAATGATTCTTGTGTATATAAGGAGGTTAGTGGGAGCGCACAAACAATGATTGTCCTATATAATGATGACATGTCATTTCTTAGAAATGACATTCCTATAAAACAATCAGTGAAAGCTTTGCTTTCATGAAAATTCTCCGTAGACTACTTGGGAGAGACACCTTTATTCTAGGAATAAGGATCTACTGGATAGATCTAAAAGTTGTTGGCACTCTCCGAGAACTCGTACATTGAAAGATATGTACGCGACCTGGTGTCTCATATGCTTTGAGCATATGGAGTCACAATCAGGCCAATCCAAGTGATAGTCACTGGATTGATGTTAAGAACATCCTTAAGTATCTTAGATGAACTAAGGATGCTTTCTTATGCTATGGAGAATGAGAACTTGAAGTGACTGGGTTCACCGCTGTAAGTTTTCCAAACAAAAAAAAAACGATTATAAGTCGTAATAAGGGTACTATATAGTTTGAATAACGGAAAAGTGAGCTGGAAATCTTCCAAGCAAGATACTGTTACCGAATAAACAACAAAAGTGGAATATTGCTGCAGCTGAGGCGGTAAAAGAAGCAATTTTGGATCTGTAAAATTCCTAACTAGATTAGGTGTAGTTCTGTTAGAGGCTGAGCTAGGCTACATCACAGGCTAAAGAATTAATAGTCTCATCAACGATCCAAGTATGTAATTCAAATGGTTTCATCTGAATCGTTGGATCATACATCGTGGCAATGTGATGATCTAATAAATCGCATCAGATGATAACCTTGCAAATCCGCTGATGAAAGCTGTTTCTCAGCAGAAGTTTAAGCGACCCGTAAATAGTTCAAGTGTATGACACTATAGGCCAAGTGGGAGATTGTTGGACAATTATGACCCATAGCATCACTATTTGTACAGAACAAGGAGTTGTTGTACAAATTAACTATGTGACAAAGGAAATTGCTCTTTTATCATTTGTAATTAGATTACTGGGATATATAAATGATAAAAGTCCATATGATTAGTTCCGGATTAATAAGATATGAGACAGTATTATTCCACTAAGGTTTAATCATTAAATTATCCATAGTCGTAGTATTATCGAGATTGGACATTGATAATTCGGAATATACTAGTATTGCACTTGTGCGCGTTGTGGGAGCATAACGGCATAGTTCTCATAAATTTGGGTATTGGATACTCATGCAAGTGTAATAGGAGGTTGTGTTTACCGATGGTACAGAAACAGCTTCGCTTTGGATAGACCCCACGGAATTCCATTGGTAGTATGACTATGTGTCTATGGAAGTCCGAATCAGGGTCGGTGTATTTGGGCTTAACCTGAGAATTACATCGCTAATACTTGCGACAATCAATATACTTTGGTTTTGGTCGTCCAGGGCTTTAACAGGTTCTCTGTACGTCTCTTCTAGGTATATTGAGAATCTTAGTGTATTGGGTGTGCTGTCAAGATGGAAGTATCACTTCAATCATATAAAGATGATGATCACGCAGGATGCGGAACTAGTACTCTTAAGTACTGCAGTCATCGGGATAATATGACTATGTCATGTTTATCCGATTATAGAGACTAGTTACCAGAGATCCGATATATGCTTCGTACGGGGCAGACACAATTCCACCCTCAGGCCTAGCATGTGATATCCGATACTGGATCGCAATATGCAATACTATGTATACTACATCTGACATAGATTCATTTTCCTAAAAAGAAATTTCTGGAGAATTGGGTAGGCATGGTGATTTGCAAGAAGCCAACCATGTATTGTAAATCGGTAAGAACGTGGTACCAGGTACGCACGTGTTCAGATAATCCGATGACCGAATTTACTACCACAACATTCCAGGGATCTCATGGGTCGCTTCCCGAAGATTCATCGATGACGTATGACCCGACATATTAATCCGGGATTAATTAGATGAGAGAGAAAATTAATCTAGGATTAATTACGGAGAGATTTTATCTGGGATAAAATACTATTTGAAGAGAGAGAACGATTAATTCAAAATTAATCTATAAAATAATATATTCGATATATTAAATGAAATTAGATTTCGTAACGGAAAATTCATTAATTCGGAATTAGCGAACCCAAGCCCGAGATGTGTTGCGGGCCCACTCGGATTTTGAATCAAGTGGGGCCCACATCAAGTCACATCATTAGTCACTTTATTTGCTTGAAGGTGATGGAAATAAGTGAGCATATAATTGGTAACTTGTTGTGTTGTGATATTTTTATATCGTATCGCAAATGTACGGTGTCAAGTTTTAGTATAAATCAGTGAAAGAGTGTCGAACCCACAGGATTGCGTTAACTCGCACTAAGTACTACAATTGATAATCCTAACTTTATTTATACAATATTTAACAAAGATTTAATTATATAAATAAAATATAAAAATAATAAAATAGGAGGAACTAATACGATAGAGATTCTGGATCCTGATTTCACCTAGCTGTCACCTATGTATTTGTCATGCCAATTAATCTTGGTTCAGTTATATTATTTATAAGTCAAGATTCTGTAAATATCGACTCCCTCTCTCGAGCATCAGTGAAAATTTCATCATCTACAGACTTCGACATCTCTATAAAAATCTAATAGTTAACAACTCATTACGCTTTGTGATTCTATGTTAACGACTTCAAAGGACTACAGATTCTCTCGAACTCTATAAAATCCTAGGTCATATTCTCTAGATCTATTCAAAATCTCCTCTCTCGAGTGATAGATTCTAAACATTCATCATCTTCAATTGTGGCCAACAATCAAGAAGCATTAAACTCAAAATAATATAAATAAATTAATAAAACTTCATAACATAATTGATAAACATAATACAAGGTTCAAGCATAGATTACATCATTCTCCAAAATTAAGGAGTTAGTTCATGACAATAGATAAAAACAATAATAACAAGTCATGAATCTAATGGAAATCATTAGAGTTCTAAGAAAGAAATAAGAAGATAAAACCCGAATTGAATCTCTTCCTCTCCAGCGTCACGTCACCCCCGCCTTAATCCCTCTTTTTGCTCTTCAATCCTCCTCATTGGAGCTCTAAAATATGTGTTTCTATGTTTTGTGCAGTGTATTAGCCTCCCCTTGAGTATTGGACGAACTGTTCTATTTATAATAGAGCCTGAGAGTCATAATACATGTTAAAAACCATAAAAATCACTTTTCTGGCTTGCGAAGTTTCTTCCGTAGGGGGCGCTGTGGCGCCCAAATCTCTGGAACGTATATGTAAATGACTAGATCTCCTCGAGTAGATGCAAATCGATATATTATGGGTCTCGTAACTCTTTCTAGATAAAAAGTTATAGCCTTTTTAATTTCAGTGCGCAGCTGATATTGGTTTTTACTACTTCTTGAGTCTGATGCTCCCAATAGGTCCCGAAACACACGTAATTGATCCATTCTTCATGTTCTAATGCTTCCTACAAATAAAATATAAAATAAACTATAAATGACTTTAAATGATATGGAAACTAACAAAATAATATCTAAGAGTACACGAATAAGTGGGTATAAACCACACTTATCAAACACCCCCAAACTTAAGGTTTGTGCTAGTCCCGAGCAAAAGATAAAATAAAAACTAAATTCAAATAAAAATAAAAAAAAAAACTAAATTAACTAGGCCACTTTCGTAGGGATCACGATTGCATTTAGCATATGCAACAAGCCTTTAAACCCCTAGGCGACCCTAGTGGACGAGTTATAGTCTCGTGAGGGCTTACAGTGACGACACCCACAAACGTCATTCACACACAATCATGCAAAAATATAAAATAAATAACAAAAGATAGTCCCGATAGTTGCACATAAAATTTTCCTCAAAGAAAGTTTATAAATGAAATTAGAGAACCTTCAAAGTACGCAATTGCAACTCCAATCCAAATTCTTGATATATTATCTAAGCTAGACTCACGGTGTGTGTGTGTTTAGGTTCGGTCACAGCTCGAATCATAAGTAAGCCAACTTAATGATTTCGTTTAGAAATTAGAATCATGGGTCAAACCAACCTAGACATCTCAATTATGCTCTGTAATTGCTTTATTTCGTGCGCAGTATTGTATGATTTTTCTTTTCTTTTCTTGTCTCTTTTTTTTTCTTTTCTTTTTTGCACTTTTTTTTTCAACACACCTACCATTTAAGGTAGCATTTCTCCTCATGGTGGTCCTAATACTCGCCCATGGGTAGCTTCACGCTTATCGGTTATAGGTGGTTTATTTTCTTTCTTTAGAGATATTTTTCTTTTTAGCTATACCATACTTCATAACACTAGCAAATCAAGATAGATATCTAAGCAAACGGTCATTCATCGACATGCAATTTCTTTAACTAGTCACCTTGTCAACTACTTAAGTTTTTACTGCTAAAAAACTGTTTTTAAGTGCTTACGAGTCTAACATAGATCAATTATTCAAGGCATCAGATAAAAATAAATTGGGCACTTATCGTTTCTAAAATTTCACTCATAAAAAAAAACAATATCATCACAGGATTTATGCTTTACTATCTAAGACTAAAACAAATAATTTTTTTTTTCAATAAATTTAAACAACTAAATAACAATAAATACAGTAAGCAACATGCACACACCCCAAACTTAAAACTTGCATTGTCCTCAATGTAAGATAAAAAATTAAAGAACAAGAGTGAGGAACAACACTACCGTGCATGGAGTTGATCAGACTCTCGCTGGTTAGAATTTGGTTGCGCGGGCTTTGTGTGTCTCGTGCTACCTGCATAAATAACATGTAAAACGAATAAATAAACATAGCACACAGTAAAAAAAAAAAATTAAAATTAAAATTAAAATTAAAAATAAATAAATGCAAGGGTTGCCTCCCTGCTAGCGCTAAGTTTAACGTCTTCAGCCGGACGCAACCACCCAAATGGTTATGGTGGCTTAAACGTAGTGAACCAGATAATCTCATATACTTTCTTCTTTGGTATCCACGGTTCTTATGACATGAAAAAGACAACTTGGCAGGCTTTGGTAATTTATCCATAGATCGTCCCCCAGGATATGTAGATTGTCCCCCAGTTGGAAATTTTGGACTACACATTCGGAAAAATTGGCTCGGCCTCCTTTTTAACCTTCCAAGGATCATCTCCAAGTGAGCACTGACTTTTCTTTTCCTCTTTTTACGGCGCTTTGAGATTGGTTTCAGGTTTAGCTGCAGAGAATCTTCCTTTACGCATGGTTGCACTACGCTCGTAGGTTGTTGAAATACTGACTCACCCTGTCTGGTTTCAACTCCATTCTCTACTATATCTACCCTGTGACATTCTGTATCACCCTGAGGACTCGGCATGGCTCTGAAAACAATGAAGGTGATTTCTTCATATTGACCTCTCATTATCAATTCACCTTTGTTCTCTTCTTCTATTACTGTTTCCTCCTGAAATACCATTTCATTTTCTTTACTGCCTAAGTCCTGAGAGGTGTCTTTAAACTCTTTTCCGCTCCTACAGGTTATAATTTGACATTGCTCATTGGGGTTGACTTTAATATCACTCGGAAACACCCATGTCTGTTGATTGGCCATGGAAGAAACAAGCAACCCAATTTGCGCATCTAAAGTTTTCATATTTGCCTCTATATTACCCATTCGTGTTTCGAAGTTATCCAGCCTTGACTAATTCCTCTCAAACCTCTCTGAAGCTGTAGCTACAAACATGCTCATGAGGTCTTCTAAGGAAGGTTTCTACTCAGCTCTTGGATAATTGAAGCCATGAGGAGGTTGCAAAATGTTTTCCATATCAGCATATGAAAAATTCGGATGATAATAAATAGGCATATGACTGACTGCCTCTATAGTTGTTGAAGTTCCGATTGTTCACATACTGTACTTGTTCAAATCCTGCTCCTCTGTTGGGTAAAAGCATTCCATTAGCAAAACAGCTTCAATAGACGGTTGGCCCATTTGATTTGTCAATACTGCCAGATGAGTCGTGAGGGACGATACTTGAGCTATCAGTGCACTAACAGGATCTGCCATTGCTTCTTTTCAAACTCACCTCGTAAGAAAAAAAATAAATAAAATAAAATAAAAAATAAGAAATAAAAACAAAAATAAAACTTAAGACAAAAATAAAGGAAATACAATAAAAATAAAAAATTCTAAATTAAAGCTTAAATTATTTGGTAGTATTATTAATGTGAATTAAACAAACAATCCCCAGCAACGGCACAAAAACTTGTTGTGATATTTTTATATCGTACCGCAAGTGTACGGTGTCAAGTTTTAGTATAAATCAGTGAAAGAGTGTCGAACCCACAGGGATTGCGTTAACTCGCACTAAGTACTACAATTGATAATCCTAACTTTATTTAGACAATATTTAACAAAGATTTAATTATATAAATAAAATATAAAAATAATAAAATAGGAGGAACTAATACGATAGAGATTCTGGATCCTGATTTCACCTAGCTGTCACCTATGTATTTGTCATGCCAATTAATCTTTGTTCAGTTATATTATTTATAAGTCAAGATTCCGTAAATATCCACTCCCTCTCTCGAGCATCAGTGAAAATATCATCAACTACAGACTTCGATATCTCTATAAAAATCCAATAGTTAACAACTCATTACGCTTTGTGATTCTATGTTAACGACTTCAAAGGACTACAGATTCTCTCGAACTCTATAAAATCCTAGGTCATATTCTCTAGATCTATTCAAAATCTCCTCTCTCGAGTGATAGATTCTAAACATTCATCATCTTCAATTGTGGCCAACAATCAAGAAGCATTAAACTCAAAAGAATATAAATAAATTAATAAAACTTCATAACAGAATTGATAAACATAATACAAGGTTCAAGCATAGATTACATCATTCTCCAGAATTAAGGAGTTAGTTCATGACAATAGATAAAAAAAATAAATAACAAGTCATGAATCTAATGGAAATCATTAGAGTTCTAAGAAAGAAATAAGAAGATAAAACCCGAATTGAATCTCTTCCTCTCCGGAGGTCACCGCCTTAATCCCCTCTTGTTGCTCTTCAATCCTCCTCATTGGATCTCTAAAATATGTGTTTCTGTGTTTTGTGCAGTGTATTAGCCTCCCCTTGAGTATTGGACGAACTGTTCTATTTATAATAGACCCTGAGAGTAATAATACATGTTAAAAACCCTAAAAATCACTTTCCTGGCTTGCGCAGGTTTTCTTCCGAAAGGGGCGCTGCGGCGCCCAACTCTCTAGAAAATGTATGTAAATGACTAGATCTCCTCGAGTAGATGCAAATCGATATATTATGGGCCTCGTAAATCTTTCTAGATCAAAATTTATAGCCTTTTTAATTTAGTGCGCAGCTGATGCTGGTGTTTAACTCTTCTTGAGTCCGATGCTCCCAATAGGTCCCGAAACACACGTAATTGATCCATTCTTCATGTTCAAATACTTCATATACAAATAAATATAAAATAAACTATAAATACATTAAATGATATGGAAAACTAACAAAATAATAATCTAAGAGTAACAAGAATAAGTGGTATAAACCACACTTATCAAACACCCCCAACTTAGGTTTTGCTAGTCCCGAGCAAAAGATAAAATAAAAATAAATTGAAATAAATAAATAAAAATAATAAATTAACTAGGCCACTTTCGCAGGATCACGATTGAATTTAGCATAAGCAACAAGCCTTTAAACCCCTAGGCGACCCTAGTGGACGAGTTATAGTCTCGTGAGGGCTTACATTGACGACACCCACTAACGTCATTCACACACAATCATGCAAAATATAAAATAAATAACAAAAGATAGTCCCGATAGTTGTAAATAAAATTTTCCTCAAAGAAGTTTATAAATGAAATTAGAGAACCTTCAAAGTACGCAATTGCAACTAGAATCCAATTCTTGAATATATTATCTAAGGTAGACTCACGGTGGTGTGTGTGTTTAAAGGTTTTCGTCACAGGTCGACTCATAAGTAAGCCAACTTAATGATTTCGTATAGAAATTAGAATCGATGGGTCAAACCAACCTAGACATCTCAATTATGCTCTGTAATTGCTTTATTTCATGCTCAGTATGGTATGATTTTTCTTTTCTTTGCTTTGCTCTTTTTGCACTTTTTTTTTCAACACACCTACCCTTTAAGGTTGCATTTCTCCTCATGGTGGTCCTAATACTCGCCCATGGGTAGCTTCACACTTATCGGTTATAGGTGGTTTATTTTCTTTCTTTAGAGACATTTTTCTTTTTAGTTATACCATACTTCATAAAAATAGCAAATCAAGATAGATATCTAAGCAAATGGTCATTCATCGACATGCAATTTCTTTAACTAGTCACATTGTCAACTACTTAAGTTTTTACTATTAAAACCTATTTTTAAGTGCTTATGAGTCTAACATAGATCAATTATTCAAGGCATCAGATAAAATTAAATTGGGCACTGATCGTTTCTAAAATTTCACTCATAACAAACAATATCATCACAGGATTTATGCTTTACTATCTAAGACTAAAACAAATAAATTTTTTTTTCAATAAATTTAAACAACTAAATAACAATAAATAACAAGTAAGCAACATGCACACACCCCCAAACTTAAAACTTGCATTGTCCTCAATGTAAGATAAAAATTTAAAGAACAAGAGTGAGGAACAACACTACTGTGCAAGGAGTTGATCAGACTCTCGCTGGTTAGAATTTGGTTGCGCGGGCTTTGTGTCTCTCGTGCTACCTGCATAAATAACATGCAAAATGAATAAATAAACAAGAGCACACAGTAAAAAAAAAAATTAAAATTAAAATTAAAAATAAATAAATGCAAGGTTTGCCTTCCTGCTAGTCCTAAGTTTAACGTCTTCAGCCGGACGCAACCACCCAAATGGTTATAGGGGCTTAACCTAGTGAACCGGATAATCTCATATACTTTCTTCTTCTGGTATCCACCGGTTCTTATGACATGAAAAAAGACAACTGGCAGGCTTGGGTAATTTATCCATAGATCGTCCCCCAGGATATGTAGATTTGTCCCCCAGTTGGAAATTCTGGACTACACATTCGGAAAACTGGCTCGGCCTCATTTTTAACCTTCCAGGATCATCTCCAAGTGAGCACTGACTTTTCTTTTCCTCTTTTTACGGCCATTTGAGATTGGTTTCAGGTTTAGCTGGCAGAGAATCTTCATTTACGCATGGTTGCACTATGCTCGTAGGTTGCTGAAATACTGACTCACCCTGTCTAGTTTCAACTCCATTCTCTACTATATCTACCTGTGACATTCTGTATCACCTTGAGGACTCGGCATGGCTCTGAAAACACAGAAGGTGATTTTTTCATATTGACCTCTCATTATCAATTCACCTTTGTTCTCTTCTTATATAATTGTTTCCTCTCCTGAAATACCATTTCATTTCTTTACTGCATAAGTCCTGAGAGGTGTCATTAAACTCTTTTCCGCTCCTATGGGTTATAATTTGACATTGCTCATTGGGGTTGACTTCAATATCACTCGGAAACACCCATGTCTGTTGATTTGCCATGGAAGAAACAAGCAACCCAATTTGCGCATCTAAAGTTTTCATATTTGCCTCTATATTGCCCATTCGTGTTTCGAAGTTATCCAGCCTTGACTAATTCCTCTCAAACCTCTCTGAAGCTGTAGCTACAAACATGCTCATGAGGTCTTCTAAGGAAGGTTTCTACTCAGCTCTTGGATAATTGAAGCCATGAGGAGGTTGCAAAATGTTTTCCATATCAGCATATGAAAAATTCGGATGATAATAAATAGGCATATGACTGCCTCTATAGTTGTTGAAGTTCCGATTGTTCACATACTGTACTTGTTCAAATCCTGCTCCTCTGCTGGGTAAAAGCATTCCATTAGCAGAAACAGCTTCAATAGACGGTTGGACCATTTGATTTGTCAATACTGACAGATGAGTCATGAGGGATGATACTTGAGCTATCAGTGCACTAACAGGATCTGCCATTGCTTCTTTTCAAACTCACCTCGTAAGAAAAAAATAAAACAAAATAAAATAAAATAAAATAAAAATAAGAAATAAAAACAAAATAAAACTTAAGACAAAAATAAAGGAAAAAAAAAGTTCTAAATTAAAGCTAAAATTATTTGGTAAGTAGTATTAATGTGAATTAAACAAACAATCCCCGGGAACGGCGCCAAAAACTTGTTGTGATATTTTTATATCGTACCGCAAGTGTACGGTGTCAAGTTTTAGTATAAATCAGTGAAAGAGTGTCGAACCCACAGGGATTGCGTTAACTCGCACTAAGTACTACAATTGATAATCCTAACTTTATTTAGACAATATTTAACAAAGATTTAATTATATAAATAAAATATAAAAATAATAAAATAGGAGGAACTAATACGATAGAGATTCTGAATCCTGATTTCACCTAGTTGTCACCTATGTATTTGTCATGCCAATTAACCTTTGTTCAGTTATATTATTTATAAGTCAAGATTCCGTAAATATCCACTCCCTCTCTCGAGCATCAGTGAAAATATCAACAACTACAGACTTCGATATCTCTATAAAAATCCAATAGTTAACAACTCATTACGCTTGTGATTCTATGTTAACGACTTCAAAGGACTACAGATTCTCTCGAACTCTATAAAATCCTAGGTCATACTCTCTAGATCTATTCAAATGTCCTCCTCGAGTGATAGATTCTAACATTCATCATCTTCATTGTGGCAACAATCAATCAAGAACATTAAACTCAAAAGAATATAAATAAATTAATAAAACTTCATAACATAATTGATAAACATAATACAAGGTTCAAGCATAGATTACATCATTCTCCAGAATTAAGGATTTAGTTAATGACAATAGATAAAAACAATAAATAACAAGTCATGAATCTAATGGAAATCATTAGAGTTCTAAGAAAGATATCAGAAGATAAAACCCCGAATTTAATCTCTTCCTCTCCGGACGTCACCGCCTTAATCCCCTCTTGTTGCTTTTCAATCCTCCTCAATGGATCTCTAAAATATGTGTTTTTGTGTTTTTTGGCAGTGTATGAGCCTCTCCTTGAGTATTGGACAAACTGTTCTATTTATAATAGAGCCTGAGAGTCATAATACATGTTAAAAACCCTAAAAATCACTTTCCTGGCTTGCGCAGGTTTTCTTCCGCAGGGGGCGCTGCGTCGCCCAACTCTCTGGAAAAAGCCTAAAAGGCTACCTTTTACCACAATATTTTTCCGCGCCTCTTTTTAGTCCGTTATTTACTTTTCGCATATCATTTCTTCGTTTGTTCATGCAATGTTGCTTGATGCGCATGGGCTAATCACGTCGGATTAATGGTCCTCCGTTTGAGGGAGAAAAAACCTAAAGGCTGTTGGAAATTCTAATCCATGTCCCAAGATCAAAAGAGCAAACAAATATATATAAATGAATGAACAATAGTGAAGTATGGCGGAATCATACTCACAAAGATCGGAATGCGGATGCTTTGATGAAATAAAACCACCTCCTTTGTGCTTTGGATGATTCGGCCAAGGTAAGAAAAGAAGCTCCAAGCTTTTTGTTGATCACTCCAAGCTCAAAGATTAGTTTCCCATAACACCTTTGTATGATCCCATGATGGTGCTAGCCAAAGATGTGTATTAAAGTTCTAAACTTATACACTTTCTTCACAAAGTTCTTAAGAAAATGGAAGAAAAAATGGAGAGCCAAAACTGCAGTGAAGTTTCGGTCATGAGAGGGAGAGAGTGTTATGATTTTTTGTTACAAAAATCAATTTATATTTATGCCATAATATTTATTAAAATTAATAATAAACTTATTACACAAATCATGCAATGGCTTAAAATAGTAAGCTTTAAATAGTAAGCTTAATGCCATAATATTTTTGCTATAAATAGTAGCGTTAGGAATTTTTAATTAAGAAAAGCAAAAGCTTGAGAAAGCTAAGTATAAGCAAATTCTTAGAGAAATTAGCCTAAATTAGAGAAGTGTTTAGCTTGTGAGGTCTCTACACAACATTTCATCTAGGAGAAACAAGATTGGATCTTGGGGTGAAAACTTCCTAGAATTGGAATCGAGATTGGATCTTCCGAGTCAAGCTTGCTAGTCCTTGGAAGTTCTCCAAATATTTCAACAAAGAGAAGTATAATGGATCTTTAAATCAACTTGCTAGGTAAGTTTTATCTTCTCTAAAAGCTATATTTTTTCATTAGTGAGACATATAGTGCTGAATTATGTATTATATATATAGTGTTGAAATTAGGCTAATTAATTGTGTTAGGATGCTATGGAAGTATAAACACAATATGCTTGTAATTAGGTCAAAATATTTATGTTAGACATAAATATAAAATTAGATTTTGAAACTCAAGATTAAAACTTAGAGTTATGGCTACCATTCTAGAATCATTTGACCACATTTGGGTGACCTAGAATTATTCACGAGACATTTCTTATTGGGATTCTAATTTGGTTCGTGTAATGGATTCAAAATTTACACAAGTGCATATTTAGAATAAATTTATAATTTTGTAAAAATATTTGATATTTTGAAAAACTTGAATTTTATTCTATAACATGTTTTGATGTTGGTTTTGATGTTCAAAATTAATTTTTGGTGTTTTTGAAGTGTTTAGGGAAGACTAGAAAAAATTAGGGTAATAGACCATAATTCCTTCAGCTCACTGTGAGCTAAAGGAAAATAAAGAAAACAAAAAAAATATCAGTGGTTATGTACGCACGAGGATTGTACCGTGCGCGTCAAGCGCTGCGCACACCGAATTTGTTTTGCTTCGTTCTGGATTTTTCGGACTCCGATTCAGTCTCGGTTTTTTCCTATATACTCGTAATGGAATATAGTGTTTCATTAATTATTTTTAAAATTACACCCACGCTTGATATCCATAAGTTAGATACATTTTCGCTGGGTGAGGCACTGATCCGACCCTAGAGGTTCCACAACTGTCCCAACATGAACACCCTAGTGACTGCCATCAGTATCCTTAATCTTGAATGTGACTGGGTTATTTTTTGTTCTGGATGTAACTGAAAGGATTTCTGCGAAAGATGAATATGTCTTGTATTCAAGTATGATTAATATGTTTAAACTAAGAAACCATTTATAATCATTGATATAGTGCGAAGTTGTATGTTGGTAAAATTCTTAAGGTGCCCAACGATATGTTATGATGGATCTGAAATTTATAAACTGATCTTTTCTAAAATGATCTCGCGTCGAGACTCTATAAGCCATGCGTCGCGACACCCACTGGGCAGGACTGAAATAGAGAGCAAAATTTTGTTCTGCATCGTGACGGTGGATGTTATGCGTCGTGACATCTATGAAGACAGAACCGAGGTACAAGGTACACTTTAGAAGTCAGTTCTAAGTGTTCTTTTAGAGATTTCTAATAAAGACGTCAACGGGATAGTCCCTAATGGCTGTAAATGGGTTAATAAATGGAAGCGAGGGCTTGATTAAATGGTGGAAGCCTTTAAGGTTCGACTGGTAGCAAAATATTACACTCAACATCCTAGGATTGACTATGAGGAAATGTTTTCACCAGTAGCCATGCTAAAATCCATTAGGATTCTTTTAGCCATTACTTCATTTCACGATTATGAGATATAGCAGATGAATGTGAAAACCGCTTTCCTAAATAGATTCCTTGTTAGGTTTTCTAAGGACAATCCCAAGATCAATTAAGCATAAAATATGTGTGAATAATCAACGAAGTTTGCGGAATAACTTACATTGATCGGTTTCTTGGATATTGGAAAGTTCAAAAAATTTCCTCATTTAAAGTTGCTCCAAGCTCCTCTTGATTTGTATGTTGAGCTCCAAGCCTTGATGAATGAATTCCAAACTCTTGGGAAAGGATTCCCTATCACCTTTGTATGATCCTTTGATGTTCTAGCAATGGAGATTTTGCAACAAAAATCCCCTTGGTTCTTTTTGGTTCTCATCCAATATAAGAGTAAGAGGGGAGAGTGATTTTGGCGTGAACGAGAGAAGAAGAACGATGAGTGTTGACTTGTTATTTTTTTTATTTTCCAAAAAATAAAATATGATATACCAAAATCAAATGTTTGGTAAAAGTCCATCACCTTTCAAAATTGAGTGTTTTACAATTTATCACTAAATACCAAATTCCATCACCAAAAAGTAAGTAAAGTGACAAGTGATGTGACTCCTGGTGGGCCCCACTTGATTCAAAATTCGAGTGGGCCCGCAAAAACATTCCGGGTTCGGGTTCGTTAATTCCAAATTAACAAATTTTCCATTACGACGTAATTATATCAAATTTAATTAAATAATTATGCCTAGCAAAAGTACTATTAAAGTCACCCGTGAATTAATTCTAAATTAATTCGTTCGCCCGAATTAAAATCCAATTTTAATTCCGTTATGAAATCTAATTTCATTTAATATATCAAATATATTATTTTAATCGATTAATTCCAAATTAATCGTTCTCTCTCTTTTATCGAATTTTATCTCAGATAAATTCTCGCCGTAATTAATCCCAGATTAATTTTCTCTCTCTTATAATTAATCCTAGATTAATTATTTTCGAGTCATACGTCATTGGTGAATCTTTGGGAAGCGACCCATGAGATCCCAGTATATGTTGGCAATAAATCCGGTCGTCGGACTATCCGAATTCGTGCGTACCCGGTACCACGTTCTTACCGATTTACAAGACGCAGTTGGCTTCTAGGTCTCATCATACACCATTTAGCATGCATTTTAAAAGCATAATAAGGCGCGATAAATAAATTAATAATGATATAGGGATGGATATGGATATGGATATCTCACAAATTGTTCGTAGAACAAATCACTCCATTTCCTCTCCCCGGCTAGCACTATTCTAACTTCTACCCAATTACATAATACAATAAAGAAACCTCATTACATTGAGGGGAATTGGTGAGAATAGAATTACAAAGAGTCGAAAGATAAAGGCTGGACACGCAGGTCCAATTTAATAAATTCTAAATTTATTACAACAATTTCCAAAATTGCCCTCACCCATCTAATATCCATTCGATATACATTATTCATACAATACATCCATGTATTCACACAAAGCATGTCATTCAATCAATCTAATCCAATTAATTAATCTTTGAATTAAGTGATCATCCAATGTTCAAACAATGATTTGATTTGCGCGAGTCCAACTCATTTGAGAATAAGTACTCAAAGTGCGTATTCTCGAATTATATCGAACTACAATTTTAAATCCGATTTAATTTGTATTCAATACTAATTCTTTATTTAATTCCAAATTAAATAATTACACTTTTAATGCGCCTTAATGGGTCTCAAAGCCCAATTAACATCCAATGTCATTTTAATTAAAGTGCAATGAGCTTTCAATTAATTTCTTAAGGCATGGACTTTGGCAACCAATGCCCAATAAGGAATCACCATTTACCGCAAAATTAATTTTGGCCCATTAGGCCAAATTAATTATTTAAAGGCCTATTTAGTATATTTGGACTTAATGGAATGGTTTTAGGCCCAATTTGGATCCAATTCAATTGTCCTAAACCAACTTGGCCCAACCAAGCCCATTAGGCCCAAATACAATAATTTTAGCCCAATTCCAAATTAAGCCTAATTAATTAAATTATAATATTCCAAATATCACAATTTATTTAATTAAAGTGTATATCCATAATTAAATATTTAAATTAACATTTCCAAAATACCAATTTGCATAATTAATCATGCTTATTATTTTCAATACATGTCCAACATTATTGAAGCAAAATCAATCCCAACATGCTCATACAAGCTCACGGCAATCATGGTAATTTTTCATTAATTTTCATTTCAATCCAACTAAATCACAAATCAATTTATCCATTCATTTTAATCTCATCCAATGGTCTAAAATTTCAAAATCACCATGAGCTTAGGGTACATATATCATTCGGCCAAGCCTATAGATTTGGGGAAAATTAATCCAATTAATTTTTCATAAACTTGATCATGCATAACTATAAGTTATCACTATCTAAGCATACTCAAACAAACAATTTGATTAAATCATGCTCAAATAAAAAAATACCCAAATTCAAGATTAAGAACCATAATTCAATTTCAGGTTTAAATAGGCTCTGATACCAATTGTTAGGTTCTCTAAGGACAATCCCAAGATCAATTAAGTATAAAATATGTGTGAATAATCAACGAAGTTTGCGGAATAATCACCTTTGTATGATTTTTTGATGTGATAGCAATGGAGATTTTGCAACAAAAATCCCCTTGGTTCTTTTTGGTTCTCGGCCAAGCGAAGAGTAAGAGGGGAGAGTGATTTTGGCGTGAAGGAGAGAAGAAGAGTGATGATTGTTGACTTGTTATTTTTTTGATTTTCCAAAAAAACAAAATATGATATACCAAAATCAAATGTTTGGTAAACGTCCATCACCTTTCAAATTGGAGTGTTTTACAAGCCATCACCAAATATCAAATTCCATCACCAAAAAGTAAGTAAAGTGACAAGTGATGTGACTTGTGGTGGGCCCCACTTGATTCAAAATCTTAGTGGGCCCGCAAACACATTCCGGGCTTGGGTTCGTTAATTCCAAATTAACGAATTTTCGGTTGCGACGTAATTAAATCAAATTTAATTAAATAATTATGTCTAGCAAAATAACGTTTAAAGTCGCTCGTGAATTAATTCTAAATTAATTCGTTCGACCGAATTAAAATCCAATTTAAATTATGTTTTGAAATCTAATTTCATTTAATATATCGAATATATTATATTAATTGATTAATTACAAATTAATCGTTCTCTCGCTTTTATCGAATTTTATCCCAGATAAATTTTCGCCATAATTAATCCCAGATTAATTTTCTCTCTTTTATAATTAATCTTAGATTAATTATGTTCGAGTCATTCGTCATCGGTGAATCTTCGGGAAGCGACCCATGAGATCCCTGGAAATGTTGGCAGTAAATCCGATCGTCGGACAATCTAAATACGAGCGTACCCGGTACCACGTTCTTACCGATTTACAAGACATGGTTGGCTTCTAGCAAAGCGTCGTGCCTACCCAATTCTCCAGAAATATTCTTTAAGGAATATATAATCTATGTCAAGCGTAGTATACGTAGTATTGCGTATTGCGATCCAGTACCAGATGTCACATGAAAGGCTTGGGGCTGGAATAGTGTATGCCCCGTACGAGGCATACATCGGATCACAAGCAACTAGTCTCTATAATTGGATAATCACGACCTTGTCATATTATCCCGATAGTTGCAACATAATAGAGAACCAGTTATGTATCCTGCATGATCATCATCTCCATATGACTGAAGTAATACTTTCGTCTTCACATCACACCCAATACACTACGATTCTCAATAAACCCAGAAGAGGCGTACACAGAACCTGTTAAAGTCCCGGACGACCAAAACCAAAGCGTATTGATTGTCACAAGTACTGGCGATGCAAGTCTCAGGTTAAGACCAAATACACCTACCCTGATTCAGATTCCCATAGACACATAGTCATACTACCAATGGGATTCCGAGGGGTCTATCCAGAGCAAAGCTGTTCCCGTACCAGTGGTAAACATAACCTCCTATCACACTTGCATAAGTATCCAATACTTAAATATATGGGAACTATGCCGTTATAATACAACAACGCGCACAAGTGCAATACTAGTCTATTCCGCATTATCGATGTCCAGTCTCGATAATACTACGACTATGGATATTTAATGATTAAACCTTAGTGGATTGATACTGTCTCATATCTTATAATTCGGAACTAATCATAAGGACTTTTATCATTATATATTCAAGTAATCTAATAACAAAATGATAAAAATAGCAATTTCCATTGTCACATAGTTAATTTGTACAAAAACCACAATGTTTTTTACAAATAGTGACGTTATGCGTCATAATTGTCCAACATTTCACAAGGAGGATATATATATGGAACAACTAGAGGGTTTCGTATCCAGTGACCATTCAAACTTGATTTGCAGCTAAAGAAGTCTATTTATGGACTTAAATAGGCATCATAAAGCTGGAATCATCATTTTGATGAGATAATTAGATTATCTAGATTCATCAAGAATGAGGAAGAACCGTGTGTTTCTAAGAAAGTTAGTGGGAGCATGATAACATTTTTTGTATTGTATGTAGATAATATCTTTATCATTGGGAATGATATAAGATTGATGCAAAATGTGAAAGTCGACATTTTCAAGAACTTCTCCATGAATGAAATGGGTGAAGCTTCCTATATACTAGGTATAAGGCTCTATCGGGATATAGTTAGGAAGCTTATAAGGTTGTCACAATCCACGTACATAGATAAAATATTTGAAATGTACGGTTTTACCAACTATAAGGCAATAAATGTACCTTTTCGATATTGTTGGTAAATTCTAAGGTCCCAAGATCAAATCAAGACATGAAATTATGTGTGAACACATCAAGGAGGTAGCGGAATACTCACATTGATCGGTAGAGTCGATTTGGAGACGATTCAAGCCAAAAACGCACTGCCATGTAAGCCTACTGCATGCAGTCCACTGCCTACAAAAACAGAAAGTTAAGTGAAGAAACGGAGCTCCTAGCTTCGTCGGATGGATCCCGTCTCATGGTCGAACCTCCCTACCACCTTCGCAAGACTTGTAAGTGTGCTAGCACTTGATTTCTCACCATGAGAAACCACTCTTGCTTCCCTTTAGCTCACGCCCAAACTAGTTCCAAACCAGTGAACACTTTGCTCAAATGGGCGTGAGAGAGGAGAGAAAATTTGAGAGAGAAGAAGTTGTGTTATGTTAATTAAAATGATTTACCAAAAATCAATTTATATTTATGCCATAATTTATTAAATTAATAATAAAATTATGACACTTAACATGCAATGGCTTAGAGTATAAAACACTCAATTTCCATGCAATAACATTGAGTGCATTGTACACAATCTACATGCAATGACATTGAGTACAATGTACACAATCTACATGCAAAACATTAGAATGACATGTGTCTTGTGGGCCCCACACGTTCCCAAATGAAAGTGGGCCCACGTGCACTCACGCGTTCGGGTTCGATATTTCCGAAATACCGAGCTTACGTCGCGACGTTAATTCAATCGAATTTAAATAAATAATCGCCCCCGGCGAAATTATTATTTACGTCGCTAACGAATTAATTCTCAATTAACTCGTTGCCCCAATTAAAATCTAATTTTAATTCCGCGTCGAAATCTAATTTCGTCTAATACATCGATTAATTCCGAATTAATCGCTCTCTCTCTCTAGACGATATTTTATCCCGGATAAAACATCTCCGTTATTAATCCTAGATTAATTTTCTCTCTCTTCTATATAATCCCAGATTATTCAAGAGTGCAAGTTGTGCGTCATCGGTGGATTATCGGGAAGCGACCCATGAGATCCCCGGATAAGTTGGCAGTAAATACGGTCGTCGGAGTGCCCGAATCACGTACGTACCAAGTACTACGTTCTACCGATTTACGAGACAAGGTCGACTCCTAGCAAAGCACCAAGTCTTCCCAAGTTCTCCGGACATATTCAGCAAAGAATATCTAGATCTGTATCAAGCGTAGTATACAATTGTATTGTGTATATTGGCCCAGTATCGGATAATCACGTGCTAGGGCTGGGGCTGGATAAGTGTCTGCCCCGTCCGAAACACATATCGGATGTCTGGTAACTAGTCTCTATAATCGGATATTCATGACCTGGTCATAATATCACGATTGGATGCGCATCACTTTAAGAGCACTATACCGTATCCTGCGTGACATCATCTCCATTATGACTGGAGTGACACTTCCGTCTTGACATCACATCCAATACACTACGATTCTCTGATAAACCCAGAAGAGGTGAATACAGAACCAGTTAAGATCCCCCACCACCAAAACCAAAGTTTACCGATTGTCGTAAGTATTAGCGATGTAAGTCTCAGGTTAAGACTATACACACCTACCTTGATTTCGGCCTCCCATAGACACCTAGTCATAATACCAATGGGATTCCGAAGGGTCTATCCAGAGCGAAGCTGTCCCGTACCATCGGTGAACACAACCTCCTATCGCACTTGCACAAGTATCCAATACTTATATATATGAGAACTATGCCGTTGTGCCCTCACAACGCGCACAAGTGCAATACTAGTCTATTCCGCATTATCGATGTCCAGTCTCGATATACTACGACTAGGGATATTTAATGATTAAACCTTTGGGGACTGATACTGTCTCATATCATTCTCAGTCCAGGAACTAATCATAGGGACCTCTCTTCATTTATATATCTATGGTGATCTAATCACAAACGATGAGAGTGCAATTTCCTTATTACATAGTTAATTTGCTACCAAAGAGGTCAAAGTGCACAATGATCTGTGCAAATAGTCTGGGTCAATTATCCAACAATCTCCCACTTGGCACGTAGCGAGTCACTCAAGTGTCCTACACTCGAACTATGTATAATTCGCTCAAATTGCTGAGGAAGGTTTTCGTCAGCGGATTTGCTTAATTATCGTCTGACGCGATTTACACATCATCACATCGCCACGATGTATGATCCGAACGAATCAGATGATATGGAGTATATATCTGGATCGTCGATGAGACCTTTAATTCCTTAGCCTATGCTGACGCCTAGCTCAGCTGCTAACAGAACTATATCTAATCTAATTAGATTTATTCTTGATCCAAATGGCTTCTATTGCTGCCTTAGCTGGCAGCATTAATCCGCATTTGTTGTTTATTCGGCAACAGTTATCTTGCTTGGAAGATTTCCAGCTCACTGTCCCGGTTATTCAAACTTTATAGTACCGCAGTATTTATTGGTTTGGAAACTTGCAGCAGTGATCCAGTCACTTCAAGTTCTCCATCTCCATAGTTTAAGACAACATCTTTAGTTCTCTCAGATACTAACAGATGTTCTTTAATCTTCAATCCAGTGACTGTCACTTGGATTGACCCGATTGTGACTCCATATGCTCAAAGCATATGAGACACCAATACAAGTACATTTTAAATGTTCAATTTCCCAGAGAGTGTTAACAACTCCAAATCTATCCCAGTAGATCTTTATTCCCTGAATAAAGGTTGTTACTCCCCAGAATTCTACGGAGAATTTCTATTGAAAGAATATCTATGAAAGCCAAGCTTTCACCAATTGCTTTATGGGAATTTCACTGTCAGTGCGCTCTCCCACTAACCTCCTTATATACACAAGAATTATTTAGCTTTGAATCAAATCATAAATCATTATGATTATTTCAAAATAACAGTTCCAAGAACCTTATGCTTGCATCAATCCAAACATGGATCGAATAACCCGCAAACCTGGTTTGTCGGTTATACAAAATCGTCAGGATGTTGTAAGCATCCTCCAAAAGGTTTCCTTTTCAGGAAAGCGATTTTGATTTGTAACTGACATATTTCATCAATGAAATATACAGTTATCAACAAGCATCTTCAAAATGGATTTATCATGGCAACAGGTAAAAAGGTTGAACCGTTATTAACATAATGTTGATAACGCTACCTTTCCGTCAAAAGCCCTGCTTTGTACGTTGGTATGTTGCCTTCCATGTATGTCTTCCTTGAAGACCTTTTAATGTACCATAGGCTCAACGCCTTGTGGTACAACAACTAGTATCCAAACATAGTTGTTATACATGGAATCCATTTCGGACTCATGGCACTTTGCCATAACATGGAGTCGATACCTCGTATCACTTCCTCTAAACGTAGTCAGATGGTACACCACCATAAGATTGACATCTTTATGGGGTGAGATCAGAAACCCATACCCTAGGTTGTTTTCTGACTCTATCCGATCTACTAGTTTCTTGTGTATTTGAAGATTAATGGTATAGATTCATCATAGATGAACCGTTTGTGTTCCATTAAGGACTTCGTGCCTTGATCAGTATTACTCCGATTTTCATCGAGTATCACTATCCTCCCACTGACCACTGCATATCGGTATTCCTCTCAGGAAAACCGCATGGTGAGCAACAATTACATTGTTCTCATGTGGGATTTACAAGTACTATATTTAAGGTTTCCCTTAGGATAACTTATATTGGCACTTATCCAATTTGGGTCCTTAGTTTGGTATCATCCAAACGCTATGCCTCGCATACCCAAATTATCAGGAATAAGAAACCTCGTTTCTTCCCTGTTCATATCCTATATGATATCTGTCAAACAGATTTATATGGAACCTTATTCTAAATAAGTTTTGCACTGTTAATACATATCCTGTTGAAGGAAATAGTAGCTCAGAGCGACTCGTGATAAACCTTATTATGTCCAACAAAATTCGGTTTTTGGTTCGGACACACCGTTTAACTAACGTGTCTCGGGAGGAGTCCTCATACGAAAGAATACCGTACTCTTTCATTTACATATGAAACTTACTGCTTAAGTATTTTCCATTACGGTTTTACCGTGGCGGAATAATACTATAGCCGATCTGTTTGTCTACTTCGTGTCGAAACTCTAAAGTTTCCGATATGTGTTCTTCAAAAGAAACACATAACCACAACGTGATGTCACATCCGTTAAGGTCACGAAATATTCATGTTCACATCTAGCCTAGCTAGATATGGGCCCACTTACTTCACCATGAATAGGGCTAACAGATCGGTGGCCCTTTTACTATACCAAGTGAATAGTATTTTAGGTATTTTACCTAATAAACTAGATTCGCAGACCTTATTTGAATAGTCAAATCAGTCCTAGTACCCACTCTACAAAAAGTGTGGATATACGAGTCTTGTTTAACAAACTAGATTCGTAGACCTTATTTGAATAGTCAAATCAGTCCTAGTACCCACTCTTCAAAAGTGTGGATATACGAGTCTTGTTTAATTGTGTCCCAGACAACAATGCCACAAATAAGTCTCCATTGATCAAATCAATTTGAGCTATTTATTTGTCATTTTATATGTTTGAGATTTTATTTATATTCAAAATATAAATTCTGTATTTATCTCAGTATCATCTTTATATATTAAAACACTTTAGTGTTCTAGAATATAAAGGTTTTATCCGCAATGGATTAAACACTGATATAGAGATAATGACTCTAGTTAAACTAGTTACATTATAACAGTTCCTAATTTAAATACATACCCAAAGGGTAGTTTCTAAACTTAGGTATCTACGGTCGAAACAGCGACTTTCGTCCCGTTTCCGATTCGTAGAGAAATCTCGGCTTGAAGCCAGTATCCAGCTCACAGCGGATTCTGAACGTCAATACATATATTTTATGTACCACACTAAGTATTTAAAATCCAATTTTAATACTACTAGTGAACATAACTTTGACAAATATTTTAAAGTTAGAGCCTCGCCCTTTCTTTAATTCCTTCGTGTCTTCCATATCCAAATGGTAGTCACTTTGGGATATGTCAATTACCTTTTCAATATTTCACAAACCTTTGGCCAAGCCTTGGGTTTCGGAATATTGAAACGATGTGCACCTTGTGCTACATGCCCTAATTGCAAACTTTGACTTTTCTCCACTAGAATAGTCAATTATTCTCCAAGAATTATTAATTGCAATTTTAATACTTTTAAATCTAAAGATAGATTTATTGTAAGTATATTAATTAAGCACTAAAGTCATCATCACATAAATCTTCCAAAGACTTTATGCTCTACTATTTGCTTAATTATGGGCTTAGTAATAATAAGTTATTTTATCAAATAAATTAACCTATTATTAATTCCCAATTGAAAATTAAATCATTTAAAACATTTAATCCAATGATTATATATTTTAAATATTCAACCTTTCAATTCTTTACTTGATTTTAATAGTCCAACTATTTAATCAAATTATTAAGGTACTATGTATTATAATGATTACAATAATCCAATTATTTAATCAACTATAATTTTAATATTGATTACTATAATCTCATTATAAAATCAACTATCATTTAATTCAATTATATTGATTACTATAATCCAATTACAAAATCAACTATATATTGAATGAGTTTGTATATAGTCCAACTATATATATTTTTTAAAACAACATAAAATATTAGTCCGACTAATACTTTTGATTAATATGACGAGTAAAATATAAATGAGCGTGTTTAGCGAGTATTCGAACGAATGTTGCAAATTCAATACTTGCCTCCCACTATTTTTCGTCGAGCCTCTAACCCTCTGTGGAGTACTCGGGAAACCGTGTTTCCTAGTGGGCTAGGATCCTATTAAATAACACACAACCCTGACTTTGGTCAATAAAAAGCTGTATGCTATTTAACTAGGTAGATCTCACAGATCAATTGGATCTCATCCAATTCCTAGATCCGGTTAGGTGGACATCCAAGTCCGAAACATATGTGTAATGTCAATGTATCCAATACATTTTCCTAACCCTATCCTCCGAATCATCTAGGCCATGGCTTTGGCCAAAAACAAACCTAATGATTCCAGTTAAGCAGGACCCATTGACGAGGAAAGTTTCGTAATCAATGTCATTGGACAAAAAGTGATCTGACTTTGGCCAATAAAAATCACGATTTGGACAAGACACCGATATGCAACAAAACTCTCATGATTCAAGTACATCCTTGATTGACAAAGGTCTTGACTTTGGTCAAAAACAAACCAATGCCAACTTCGGATCTTGAACAAGAATCATTCAATGGAAGGATATTTGCTTAATATAAAATGAGGGTTTTTCGCGTGCAAATTGGCTACCAATTTAATTATCTTTGTTAAGGTCTCATCATCATACACCCTTAAACATGCATTCTAAATACATAATAAAGCGAGTATGAAATAAAATAATAATGATATGCGGATGGATACTTAACACATTGATCCTAGATCAAATCTCTCCCTTTCTCACTCAAGCTAGCACTTGTACTACTTCTACCCGTTACACTACACTTCTAAAGAAACCTCATATACATAGAGGGGAATAGGTGAGAAGAGAATACAAAGAGAAAGAAGGTGATAAGGCTGGACACGCAGGTCCAATTTAATAAATCGAATTTATTACAACAATTTCTAAAATTGCCCACCCGACTAATATCCATCCGATATACATTATTCATTCAACACAACCACGTATTCACACACATAAGCATGCTATCAATCAATCTAATCAAATTAATTAATCTGATAATTAAGTGATCATCCAATGTTCAAACAACGATTTGATTTTGTTCGAGTCAAACTCGTTTTTGCGAATAAGTACTCAAAGTACGAATTCATGAATTAAATTAAACTACATCATTAAATCTAATTAACATGTATTTAATACTAATTCATTATTCAATTCCAAATTAAATATTACACTTTTATTCAATAAACCTTTTCGATTTAAATTCCAAATCTAATCGTGACGCGTCTCAAAGACCGATTAACGTCCAACGTCAATTCAATTAAAGTCCAATGGGCTTTTGATTGATTTCTTAAGGCGTGGACTTTTGGTCAACTCGGGTCAAACCGATAACCAAAGTCCAATCCGGGATTTACCCCATAAGCCCATAAATCAATCTTGGCCCATTAGGCCCAATTGAACATAAAAGGTTCATTAGCCGCAATTGGGCTTTATGGTTAAGGTTTTGGGCCCAATTGGATCCAATCCACTTGGCCTAAACCAAACTTGATAAATCAAGCCCAATAGCCCCAAATGCAACAATTCAAGCCCAAATCCAATTTAAGCCTAAATAATTAAATTACACTAATCCAATTACGCAATTTAATTACCTAAAGTGCATTATATGATTATCAACTAAATCAACATTTTTAAAACACCAAATTAGTCTTATTAATCATATTCAATTCATTATCACATGTCAAACACACATAATGAAAAATCAAATCCATTTACATGCTTTCATGCTCTCGGCCAAGGAGGGATTTTGTGTCCGATTCGGTTTCGATCCAATCGAACCTACAATCGACATCAAATCACCATCCAATTTGATTTTATACACATCCAATGTCACAAAACCAAAATTCCAAGACAACATTAGGGCATATCACATTCGGCCAAGGTGGAATTTTTGGGGAAAAATCATCCAATGCATTTTTCATAAAATTGATTCCATGTAACATCATGCTATATACATGTAAGCATTCTTATTCATCAAATTTCACAAGAACATGCTTCAATCAATTTCATCACACCATTCGGCCAACACATGGAATTTAGGGTTTATGTTCAATTCAAAGTACAATCCAATTGACATTAAATTAACATCATCCTACATGATTTTAACTCATCCAATGAATTAAAATCAACAAAATTCCAATGATTCAAAATCAATTTTGCATTCGGCCAAGGCATATAATTTGGGGAAAATAATTCCAAATCATTTTTCATCAAATTAGTCCAACCAAAATGAATTTAAACATGTTATAAGCATACTCAAACAAACAATTCATTCAAATCATGCTCAACAAACATTTACCCCAATTTTAAACCTACAAATTTCATGCTTGCAACATTAGCTCATGATGCCATGTTGGTAAATTCTAAGGTCCCAAGATCAAATCAAGACATGAAATTATGTGTGAACACATCAACGGAGGTAGCGAATACTCACATTGATCGGTAGAGTCGATTTGGAGACGATTCAAGCCCAAAAACGCACATAAATGCATGTAAGCCTACTGCATGCAGTCCACTGCCTACAAAAACAGAAAGTTAAGTGAAGAAACGGAGCTCCTAGCTTCGTCGGATGGATCCCGTCTCATGGTCGAACCTCCCTACCACCTTCGCAAGACTTGTAAGTGTGCTAGCACTTGATTTCTCACCATGAGAAACCACTCTTGCTTCCCTTTAGCTCACGCCCAAACTAGTTCCAAACCAGTGAACACTTTGCTCAAATGGGCGTGAGAGAGGAGAGAAAATTTGAGAGAGAAGAAGTTGTGTTATGTTAATTAAAATGATTTACCAAAAATCAATTTATATTTTTGCCATAATTTATTAAATTAATAATAAAATTATGACACTTAACATGCAATGGCTTAGAGTATAAAACACTCAATTTCCATGCAATAACATTGAGTGCATTGTACACAATCTACATGCAATGACATTGAGTACAATGTACACAATCTACATGCAAAACATTAGAATGACATGTGTCTTGTGGGCCCCACACGTTCCCAAATGAAAGTGGGCCCACGTGCACTCACGCGTTCGGGTTCGATATTTCCGAAATACCGAGCTTACGTCGCGACGTTAATTCAATCGAATTTAAATAAATAATCGCCCCCGGCGAAATTATTATTTACGTCGCTAACGAATTAATTCTCAATTAACTCGTTTGCCCGAATTAAAATCTAATTTTAATTCCGCGTCGAAATCTAATTTCGTCTAATACATCGATTAATTCCGAATTAATCGCTCTCTCTCTCTAGACGATATTTTATCCCGGATAAAACATCTCCGTTATTAATCCTAGATTAATTTTCTCTCTCTTCTATATAATCCCAGATTATTCAAGAGTGCAAGTTGTGCGTCATCGGTGGATTATCGGGAAGCGACCCATGAGATCCCCGGATAAGTTGGCAGTAAATACGGTCGTCGGAGTGCCCGAATCACGTACGTACCAAGTACTACGTTCTACCGATTTACGAGACAAGGTCGACTCCTAGCAAAGCACCAAGTCTTCCCAAGTTCTCCGGACATATTCATCAAAGAATATCTAGATCTGTATCAAGCGTAGTATACAATTGTATTGTGTATATTGGCCCAGTATCGGATAATCACGTGCTAGGGCTGGGGCTGGATAAGTGTCTGCCCCGTCCGAAACACATATCGGATGTCTGGTAACTAGTCTCTATAATCGGATATTCATGACCTGGTCATAATATCACGATTGGATGCGCATCACTTTAAGAGCACTAATACCGTATCCTGCGTGACATCATCTCCATTATGACTGGAGTGACACTTCCGTCTTGACATCACATCCAATACACTACGATTCTCTGATAAACCCAGAAGAGGTGAATACAGAACCAGTTAAGATCCCCCACCACCAAAACCAAAGTTTACCGATTGTCGTAAGTATTAGCGATGTAAGTCTCAGGTTAAGACTATACACACCTACCTTGATTTCGGCCTCCCATAGACACCTAGTCATAATACCAATGGGATTCCGAAGGGTCTATCCAGAGCGAAGCTGTTTCCCGTACCATCGGTGAAACAAACCTCCTATCGCACTTGCACAAGTATCCAATACTTATATATATGAGAACTATGCCGTTGTGCCCTCACAACGCGCACAAGTGCAATACTAGTCTATTCCGCATTATCGATGTCCAGTCTCGATAATACTACGACTAGGGATATTTAATGATTAAACCTTTGGGGACTGATACTGTCTCATATCATTCTCAGTCCAGGAACTAATCATAGGGACCTCTCTTCATTTATATATCTATGGTGATCTAATCACAAACGATGAGAGTGCAATTTCCTTATTACATAGTTAATTTGCTACAACAACACAATGATCTGTGCAAATAGTGACGCTATGGGTCATATTATCCAACAGATATGGCATACATCTTTTTCAAAAAATGACGCCTCAAACTGAGGAAGAGAGAGTTAGAATGTGTAACTTTTCATATGCTTATTATATTGGAAGCATTATGTATGTTATGCTATATACAAGACCTGACATCAGTTTTGGCGTCACTGTGACTATTTGATATCAATCTGATCCGGATAATGATCATTGGACAGCCGTGAAATATTTCCTGAAATATCTTAAGGGTACTAAGGATAGATTTCTCATATATGGAGAAGATGAGCTATAAGTTAGGGTTATACAGACTCATGTTGGGTTTTCTAGGTCAAACCAAGATCAAATTAAGCATATAAATGTGTGAATACATCAAAGTAAAGTAGCGAAAATACTCATTTTGATCGGCTTTTGCGATGCGAAGACAACAAAAAAATATGCTCCAAGCTTTTCCTCCTTGTGTGTTTCGGCCAAGGTCCCTTTGTTGTGTTCATCAAGCTCCAAGCTTTGTGAATGATTCCATGCTAATGAATATGTTTCCCTATCACCTTTGTGAGACTCCTTGTATGTGCTAGCATCATTGAAAAATTGCAGCAATTTTTTTTTTATTTCCCCTTGTGTAACTCTCGGCCATGAGAGAAAATTGAGAATGAGAGAAAATGGCTTGTTGCCGTGAGTTGGAGGGAGAGAGAGAGAAGTGATGAAGTTGTGTGTGTTGTGTAATCTAATTACCAAAATGAAAGTCATATACCAAATGTAATAAAAAAATGATATATGTCTTTCAATCCATCACACTTGTGTGTTTAACACACAATCACCTACCAACAACTTTCATCACATTAAAGTGATAAAGTTGACTAGTGATGTGACGCGTGATGTGACTTGTGGACCCCAGTTGATTCAAAATGCGAGTGGGCCCGCAACACATCCCCGGCTCGGGTTCGCTAATTCTGAATTAACGAATTTTTTCGTTGTGATATAATTAAATCAAATTTAATTAAATAATTATGCTTAGTGAAATTACTATTCTCGTCGCTAGCGAATTAATTCTAAATTAACTCGTTCGCCCGAATTAAAATCTAATTTTAATTCCGAGTTGAAATATAATTTCGTATAATATACGAATATATTATTTTATCCATTAATTCCAAATTAATCGTTCTCTCTCTTTAAATAGTATTTTATCCAAGATAAAATATCTTTGTAATTAATCCTAGTTTAATTTTCTCTCTTCTTATAATTAATCCCAGATTAATTATGTATGAGTCATATGTCATCGGTGAATCTTCGGGAAGCGACCCATGAGATCCTTGGATATGTTGGCAGTAAATCCGATCGTCGGACTATCTGAACACGTACGTACCTAGTACTACGTTTTTACCAATTTACAAGACATGGTTGGCTTCTAGCAATGCACCGTGCCTACCCAATTCTCCAGAAATATTCTTAAAGGAATATATAATCTGTATCAAGTGTAGTATATGTAGTATTACGTATTACGATCCATTATCGGATGTCACATCCAAGGCCTGGGGCTGGAATTATGTCTGCCCCGTACGAAGCACATATCGGATCTCTGGTAACTAGTCTCCATAATCGGATTACATGACCTAGTCATATTATCCCGATAGCTGCAGCATACAAGAGTACCAGTTTCATATCCTACGTGACCATCATCTCCATATGACTGGAGTGATACTTCAATCTTGACATCACACCCACTACACTACGATTCTCAATATACCCAGAAGAGGCGTACACAGAACCTATTAAAGCCCTGGACGACCAAAACCAAAGTATATTGATTGTTGCAAGTATTAGCGATGCAAGTATCATGTTAAGACCAAATACACCTACCCTGATTCGGCGTTCCATAGACACATAGTCATACTACCAGGTCGCGTACATAGATTTCAATGTACGAGTTCTCGGAGAGTGCCAACAACTTTTAGATCTATCCCAGTAGATCCTTATTCCTAGAATAAAGGTTGTCTCTCCCAAGTAGTCTACGAAGAATTTTCATGAAAGCCAAGCTTTTAACTCCGACTTCCAATGAGATCCGGATGATAAAAATGTCTACATCCGGCTACATATTTACCCTTAATAGCAATGCAGCTAGTTGGCGATATTCAAAGCAATGCTCAATAACTGATTCCACCACTGAGGTAGAATTTATAGTGGCTTCAAAAGCTGCTAAAGAAGCTATTTGCACTTGAAATTTTATCGCAGAACTTAACATTATGCCTAGTATTGAGGATCTGATCACATTGCACTATCATAATAGTGAGCCATTTCCCGGGATAAGAAGCCGAGAGCACATTCCAAGTCTAAACACGTGGAAAGGAAATATCATGTGATTAGAGAAATGATTGAACGAAAAGACATAATGGTCTTCAAGGTTCAATGACAAGAAAACATAGCAAATCCGCTTACTATGGCCTTACCTCCTAAGTTTTTCGATAAACATGTGGAGGAGGTGGGATTTCGGTACCATCCGGATTGGCACAAAGCAGGTGGGAGTTTGTTGGAGTTGGTGCTTGGAGGACCAATCCGAATAATATATTGTACATTATATTTTATTATTTATTAATAAAATAAATATATTTTCATTTCAACCTTGTTAATGGTAATGTCATTATGTATATTAGATTGATACATATAAATATGTTTATTAGAGAGTCCCACAATATGAAGTGTACTCGTTGAGAAATTAGGTAGCCGATAATGTTTTATAATAAATAATATTCGATATTATAATTATCCACTAAAATAATTAAGTGTTAATGGAAAACATTAATTATTTACTTTGACTCAATTGGATTAATCTAAAATCACACAAGGACTTTGTTGTAATTTCATAAATATCGATACAATCATAGGATATTTTGATAATTACAAATATATAATAATATGTGTATTTGGCTTGATTTAAATGGATTAAATAAAAATGGTAGACAAAAGGTCATTAGTCATACTTAATTATACATATATGGACAAATTGTATTAAGCCCGAATAAAAGTTAATTAGAACTTTTATTAATTAAAAATTGTATAAGTTTTGCTATAAAAGGCAAACTTGAGCAAGTTTTTAATCAAGGCAAAGTATGCTACAAGAAGCATTAAGCAAAAGAAAGAAATAGTGGCCTGACTGGCGTAAACACACACGTATAACGCAAGCGCACGTATCGTTCAAGTAGTATAAAAATATCGATCCCACGAGGACTTAATATCTAATCTATTAATTTTATGAGGTTAAATGATTACTAATATCTAACAAGTTGATTGATTGATTTGAAATCGTGACGATTCTAAATTTAAAAACAAGTAAATAAAATTGTCGAAAAATAGGTTTTAAGAAAATTCAATATTAAAAATTATCTAGGGTTGTGATTTCTTCCAATATCATTTAAAGATGAAGTGATTATCTTAAAGTTGGGTAATATATTGATTTATTAACCTGAAACACTAAATTATGTGTAAGCCTTGTCGATGGTCGGACACAAATACCCAGTTTAACCCAATTGAACCATATGTCTATGTCAACCAAATTATCTGGATTCATTAAGTTTAAGTTCCAATTATGGCTACCCCCGCCCGACAGGTATATTCCTATCCTGTAAGGAAATCTATTAAAGGGTTATCTATCCTCAAGGAATATCGTGGACTATTGAGTCTAAGGTCTTAAACTTAAAATCCCTATGTCTAGTTCATTTTAAGTTCCCATTTCAATTTTATTAATGGCCAGTTAATGAAAAAGCATTAAGATTAAGACTCAATAAATAAATCTTTATATTACCCAAGCTATAATCTAACCCCTTATAAACCGGTGATATTGGATTTCATCACAACCCCAGATAACTGGCTTAGTTACGACACATATTTACGGGTAGTAAAAAAAACTTAAATAAAATAAAAGACATAAAGTAAAATACTGAAAATTAAATGCTGAAAGTAAATTACTGAAAGTAAATTGCTGAAAGTAAATTGCTGAAAAGTAAATTGCTGAAAAGTAAATTGCTGAAAGTAAATTACTGAAAAGTAAAAACTGAAAATTAAAGAAAGAAAAGTACTGTGCGTAAAAGTAAATTGCGGAAAGTAAAAACTGAAAAGTAAAGAAAAGAAAGTGCGAAAACGAAAATTAATTACTGAAAGCTGTAAATAAACAAAAAAAATACAATCTTCTTAGTATTGTTAAGGAATTCCTTAGAAGAAAGTATATATTTTACAAATGAAATGGCTTGGTATTTATAGGCAAAATTTTGCCTCCATCAAATCATCCACCAAATCAATTATTAATTGCTCCACTAATTGCTCCACTAATTGCTTATCATGTTTGGTGATGATTTGATAATTTTTATTATTTATTTATTAATTTATTTTTTTGCTTTGAAAATGATTGAAAGTGACTTTAATAATTACACACTACACACTTCTGGATGGTTCATCAATTCGGGCATGAAATCTTCCGAATTCGAAATTATTTTGTGTTTCAAAGTTGTAGATCTGTGAGTCTTCTTTAATCTGGAACTTGAATCAACTCAATCCGATATCGGAGTAAAAAGTTATGCCCAAAATACGACAGATGCGCAAAACTGGAATTTCCAAAACTGCACTTCGTCAAAACGCCCTTTCAAGTTTCCAATCTCCAAAATTAAAATATCAAGTCCAATAATTGCCCTTATTTGACCCATATTTCAACCTAAATGATTTTATTGAGACCCGATATTATTTTATCTGCAAAATAAACTAAAACACATCAAAACGTTCATCAAACCCGAGAAACTAAACAAAATATTAAGTTAAAGGGGCGGTAAATATTGATATATTTTCCGCTCATCACACCCCCAAACCTAACATTTTGCTAGTCCTCGAGCAAAACAATAAAATAAAAATAAAATTAAACTAAGCCACTTTTGTAGGGATCACGGTTGCATTTAGCATATGCAACAAGCCTTTAAACCCCTAGGTGTCCCTAGTGGACGAGTTGTAGTCTCGTGAGGGTTTACAGCAATGATACCCACAAACATTTTATAAAAGTAGAAAAAAAATAATAAAACTAATGCACACAAAAGCAAAAGGCAAGCGAAAAGAGAATAAAGATGTTAGTGACTAATCAGGTGAAACTTCTACTCCAAGTCAATAGTTGTTTTGTTTCATTCTAAATTACCGAATAAGTAAATTCTCCGATTATTTTTACCATTCTCCATATACACAGCCAACAAAATATTAAACAACTCATTTTTGCCCACAACAGTCATAAGTGCAGTTGATAAGAGAGTAATATTTTTGTCCTAAAGTTCTATCAGATTTAACACCTTTTGTTGCAATTGAATAATTTTTTTTTTCTGATTTTTTCTTTGATTTTTCTCTATCTTTTATTTATATACAATATCTTCCATCTATGTAGCGAGTGTTGGGTCGGTGACTCCCAAACCAGTTGGCTTTAGGGCACCAGGTGTTAAGACACCCCTACCGACTTAATTACCCAGACTTCAGATATAAATATATTTTTGCAGCATCTTTGATCCATGTAGCGAGTGTTGGGCTAGTGACTCCCAAACCAGTTGGTTTTAGGGCACTAGGTGTTAAAACACCCTTACAGACTTAATAACTCGGATCTCGGATTTTTTTTCTTTTTTTTTTTTTTTTTTTTACTCCATTGCTTTTTGAGATGTTTCTTCCAATTAAACTAGAGCACTGAATATTACAAACTTTTCAATTTTAGCTCATGTCCGTATGTTACTATATATGTTGATAATATCTGATAACTGAACATATGAAGATTCCTTTTAGTCCGTTTTATGGAGAATTCACAAACTAAATAATTCAAAATGAAATAAACAAAAATTAACTTGTTCGAATTAGGTTTGAGATATGTCTCAGGAGTGGAAACTCCTTACTCAACTACCTTTTACCAATTTCACCTTTTTAGTCAAAATAAAAACACAAAAACGCAAAATATTTTTGTAATTTTTTGAAATTTTTCAATTTTTTTGTATTTTTCGATAAATTTTGGACTAAAAATAAAATAACACACAACTAAAAATAAGATACTGATCAACTAATTCCCTCCCCCAAACCTAAATGAGACATTGTCCCCAATGTCTTAAACAGTAGAAGAAGAGTTTAGAAAATAATACCTGGTTAGCTGAAATTCTACATGAAATTAAAGGTTAAGATCCAGATTAATTCGACGCCTCTTACCACGATCGTCCTCGGACCAATTTATCTTTGAAAGGATAGGGTCAACTTGTGGTTCATAGGCTATGAGTTGGTCTATTAGATCTGAAGCAGTTATGGCAGTGAATAGGAGTTCTTTCATAGGTTTTGACACGAACCCATTTCTCCGAGCATCATCAAGAAACACACAAAGAAAATCATAAAATCCATCAACGTTAAGCAGTCCAAGCGGTTTCTGGTGTATGTTCAGGTTCGCCCAAGATAGAACAATAAACATTTCCTCCAATGTGCCCAAGCCACCTGGCAAAGCGATAAAATCATCAGCACTGTTAATCATTTCTACTATTCGTTCAGACATACCTGGCACCATCAGTTCCCTCCGTTGATGATCCAATAAGATTTGCCTCTGCCAAGGGTTTTGGGATGATTCCCAAAACATGACTGCCTCCTTCCTGTACAGCCTTTGAAACGATCCCCATAAGTCCAAGATTTCTCCGCCATATATTAAGTGCATATTCCTTGCAGCTAAGACTCGACCCAATTCCTGTGCTGCTTCTATGTATTGTGGCTTAGTACCAACACTACTACCGCAAAACACGCAGACGTTTTCAACTCGTCTTCTTGAAGTGGCTTCCATTTTTTTTTTTTTTGTATTTCTTTTTCACTCTGGATGCCTTCAAAAGTGCAATGACGGGCTGAATTTATAGTACCTGAAAAAAGGTGAGTAATAATAGCACTAATATCTTCCAAAGGACGATTGTTAGCTAAACAACAAAAGAGATCGTGAAAGGTCAAAAAGTATGGATCCTATCTACGAAAATAAAGATAATTACAATAGAAAGCGAATCAAAGCAATAATTAAGGCAACGAAATTGTGTACGCAATACGCCACTCGCTTAGTATAAATTCATTAGGATGTGTCTCAAGATTTCATTCCTTATTCAGCCATCGCTAATGAATTGTTCTCATCTTTGATTGCCAAACACAATTCCTTCTGTCTTAAAATGCTTCGTTTGTGCCTTTCCCTACAAAAATAACACACAAAATTAAAAAGTTCACACAAAATATGAAAACAAATTACAACAAATTGCATGGGTTGCCTCCCTGCTAGCGCTAAATTTTTCGTCTTCAGCCAGACGTGACTGAAATTCATCTGTTAAGGAGGTTTCAATGTCGTTTTGGATGTTCGATTAAAGACAATCCCGTGAGCATTGCTTTTGAAGGGTCTCTTCCAACGGTAAAGTGGCAAAAAGAGTTTTGTCTTATTCAGTGCTTGTGCCACCTTTTTGATCATTGTTGTTCCAGTGATTCCTGCAAAGAAAGAAAGAAAATCAGGAGGTCTCGTATGATGTTTGACTTGGAATGGAAGTTCCATTCTGTCAAGCTTCTGGGCGATATCTTTGATTTGTACTCCCCAAAACAGCGATGTTTCTCCTGAATGCTCTGGATCTTTATTAAGGTCAAACATTTGATCCTCCATTTGCTCTGTTTCTTGCTCCACCTTTTCTTCACAGGTGTCTTTTAAAATTTCTGTATTCAGTTCTTCAACTGTCATCTGTGATATACATGCTTCAAAATTGTCAACCTGAGGATATAAGAAATGTCAGATTTTAGGTCTTCATCCTCTGATATGACTGGAATGGATGGTTCAGGAAGATTTTCTTCAAACATTTGTGCAATGGAATCTCCAAGATCTTCATTTTGAGGATACAAAATTCCATCCTCAATTTTTGATGCAGTTTGTACAAATATTTCAGCTTCATCCTCGTCAGAATCTGAATAATAGAAATCAAATCGAGACTTTGCCAGTTCGGGTTCCTGAACTGATACCTCTGGTTGTTGATACTGCTCAGCCTCCTTCTCTGCTGAAGTGTCATTGTGAAATGATTGGTATTTGAAGGCTTTATCAGTGTCATCTGAAATTGATTCTTGAGGTATGTAGTTTTGGTTTTCTGTGAATTGTCTCATTTGATCTGTCATTCTCTGAATTGATGCTGATTGTCTATGAATACTTTCAAATTGATTCTGGCATGTTTCAAGCATTGTATCCAACTTTTCATCCCGTTTCTGGAACCAATCTTTGAGCATGTCAACCAATGATTCTTCCTCTGATTGTTCTGGTTCTTGATAAAAATCATAGGTGGATGGTGGATAAGATGGACAATATGACGGTTCTTCGTACCATGAAGGATTTTGATAGCTCTGCCACCCTGGATTGTAGTTGTACTCGCAATAATTACTTGGGTGGTTACCGTCACATATCTCACATCTCTCCATTGCATTCTGATTAGCAAATGTAGTATTACTTGATTCTGGCATCCAGTGATAATCATTGGGCTGGACAACAGGCCTCAGAAAACCGGACTGTTGCTCCCAGATGTGGGGTGTATCTTCTTGTAAAGCTCTTGATCTTTCAATCTCCCAATAGTGTTCCATTGTTTAACCACCTGAAAATAAAAGAAAGAAATAAAAATTACAGATAAAAATAAGAAAATTAGATACAGGTAAATTAGATAGCTTCAAAATTAATAACTCAAGAAATATAAGTCCTCGGCAACGGCGCCAAAAACTTGACCGGCGTAAACACACACGTATAACGCAAGCGCACGTATCGTTCAAGTAGTATAAAAATATCGATCCCACGAGGACTTAATATCTAATCTATTAATTTTATGAGGTTAAATGATTACTAATATCTAACAAGTTGATTGATTGATTTGAAATGGTGACGATTCTAAATTTAAAAACAAGTAAATAAAATTGTCGAAAAATAGGTTTTAAGAAAATTCAATATTAAAAATTATCTAGGGTTGTGATTTCTTCCAATATCATTTAAAGATGAAGTGATTATCTTAAAGTTGGGTAATATATTGATTTATTAACCTGAAACACTAAATTATGTGTAAGCCTTTGTCGATGGTCGGACACAATACCCAGTTTAACCCAATTGAACCATATGTCTATGTCAACCAAATTATCTGGATTCATTAAGTTTAAGTTCCAATTATGGCTACCCCCGCCCGACAGGTATATTCCTATCCTGTAAGGAAATCTATTAAAGGGTTATCTATCCTCAAGGAATATCGTGGACTATTGAGTCTAAGGTCTTAAACTTAAAATCCCTATGTCTAGTTCATTTTAAGTTTCCCATTTCAACTTTATTAATGGCCAGTTAATGAAAAAGCATTAAGATTAAGACTCAATAAATAAATCTTTATATTACCCAAGCTATAATCTAACCCCTTATAAACCGGTGATATTGGATTTCATCACAACCCCAGATAACTGGCTTAGTTACGACACATATTTACGGGTAGTAAAAAAACTTAAATAAAAAAAGACACAAAGTAAAATACTGAAATTAAATGCTGAAAGTAAATTACTGAAAGTAAATTGCTGAAAGTAAATTGCTGAAAAGTAAATTGCTGAAAGTAAATTGCTGAAAGTAAATTACTGAAAAGTAAAAACTGAAAATTAAAGAAAGAAAAGTACTGTGCGTAAAAGTAAATTGCGGAAAGTAAAAACTGAAAAGTAAAGAAAAGAAAGTGCGAAAACGAAAATTAATTACTGAAAGCTGTAAATAAACAAACAAAAATACAATCTTCTTAGTATTCTTAAGGAATTCCTTGAAGAAAGTATATATTTTACAAATGAAATGGCTTGGTATTTATAGGCAAAATTTTGCCTCCATCAAATCATCCACCAAATCAATTATTAATTGCTCCACTAATTGCTCCAATAATTGCTTATCATGTTTGGTGATGATTTGATAATTTTTATTATTTATTTATTAATTTATTTTTTTGCTTTGAAAATGATTGAAAGTGACTTTAATAATTACACACTACACACTTCTGGATGGTTCATCAATTTCGGGCATGAAATCTTCAGAATTCAAAATTATTTTGTCTTTCAAAGTTGTAGATCTGTGAGTCTTCTTTAATCTGGAACTTGAATCAGCTCAATCCGATATCAGAGTAAACAGTTATGCCCAAAATACGATAGATGCGCAAAATTGGAATTTCCAAAACTGCACTTCGTCAAAACGCCCTTTCAAGTTTCCAATCTCCAAAATTAAAATATCAAGTCCAATAATTGCCCTTATTTGACCCATATTTCATCCTAAATGATTTTATTGAGACCCGATATTATTTTATCTGCAAAATAAACTAAAACACATCAAAACGTTCATCAAACCCGAGAAACTAAACAAAATATTAAGTTAAAGGGGCGGTAAATATTGATATATTTTCCCCTCATCATGGCCAAAGTAAAATTTTTGAATGAGAAGCTTTGGAAGTTCTCTACAATAACAAGGAGAAGAAGATTAGATCTTCATATCAAGTTTACTAGCTTTAGAAGTTCTCTACAACAATAAGGAGAAGAAGATTGGATCTTCATATCAAGCTTGCTAGCTTTGGAAGTTCTCTACAACAACAAGGAGAAGAAGATTGGATCTTCAAATCAAGCTTATTAGCTTTGGAAGTTCTCTACAACATTTGAATAAATAGAAGAAGATTGAATCTTAGAGTCAAGCTTGCTAGGTTAGTTTGATCTTCTCTAAAGCTATGTTTTCATTAGTGAGTTATTATCAATAACGAAACATATAGTGAAGTATTATGTATTGGATACATAATAATATAGTTTGATGTTGAAATTAGGCTAATGAATTGTGTATGGATGTTTTGGAAGCATAAACACAATATGCTTGTGATTGGGTAAAAATGTTTATTCAGACATGGAACATAAAATTAGAGTTTTGAACTCTAGATGATAGCTTTCAGCTATGGCTACCATTCTAGGATCACTTGATCACCTTTGTGTGACCTAGAATGGTTCATGAGTCACTTTATTATGGGATTCTATTTTGATTTATGTTATGATTCAAATAAATGCATATATGTATTTAGAATACATGTATAATTGTTGTATAACATATGTTGATGTTGGTTTTGATGTTAAAATTGGATTTTAGGTGAATTGAAGTGTTTGAAGAAAATTGGAAGTGTTTTGGATTAGATTCAAAGCAAATTTGCTCCCTGCCATATTTTACATAGGGCAGCATCGCGACTCCGATCTATAGCGTCACGACACTCGCCTCTCAGAGTTGGGGGCCTCACGACGCTCACCATTTCACGTCGTGACGTCGAGCCTTCGCAGATTGGGCGTTGTGACTCCCAAGCCTGCACGTCGCGACACGCCGAGAGTTGTTCCCATGACCGCTGAAACTTCATTTTCTCCATTCCGGAGTTTCTGGACTCCGATTCGGCCCGGTTTTTTTCCTATGGATTTGTAATGGAATATAGTATTATATAAAATAATTTAAAAATACACATATACTTGATATCGATGGGTTAGACTCACTTCTGTTGCATGG